>WSTH01000338.1:0-27719 GCA_019616345.1 Ceratobasidium sp. 395
GTTTTGTTGAGATACATGCGATTTACGGTTTGCGTGGCTCAAATTTAGATACCGTTATTTTCGAAAGTAATTGACACCGTTGTACGCGCCGTTTCCATGTGGTTCTATATATCTATCATTCGCCTCGATTACGTCCCCCGTTGCCGGGATAAACGGCATTTACTTGCGCTCTTTTTTCCACTTTTCGGCAGTGGAGCCGATCAACCGCAAACCGTTTCCGAATTCGCAATAGGCTGTCGGTCAAAGACCCGATCTCTGTTATGACTGGAACGAAGATTCACAGATGTTCGGGTCATATTTCTGACATCGGCCTGTGCTCTAATCATGCAGCGTTCACGTTGGCGGTCATGTTCATCATGGGTCTTGTATTGTTCTTTCTGGATACATAACTCTGGTATTGCATCTGGAACACGATTTTCGGTATTGCGCGCTCGTTCTTCCTCGGTTTGTCGATCTGGACTCCGTGAGAAGACATTTTCGCCCGCTTGCCGAAGCGTATCTACGCCAAGACCCTCGCCACTGGTGATATGGAAGTTAAGTACAAGCCCAAGATTCTCATATCCCAGGTCTGGAACGTCATTATCATCTCGATGTATTGCCAGCGCCTGCTATCGATTGACCATGTGCAGAAGTTGCTTTACCATCAGGTACAGCCCAATACCTACGGTCGTCGTACGCTCCGTGCTTCTTGGTTCTTCATTTTCCAGGGTGACAAGGCGATGCAGGGCGAGTTTTTCCTGGCTGGAAGCGAGGTCGCCCGTCGTATCTCGTTCTTCGTTCAGAGTTTGGCGACAACAATCCCAAAGCACTTACCCGTCGACACGATATCTACATTTACTGTCTTGACTTCGCACTACTCGAAGAAGATTGTGCTGCTGCTTAGGGAGATTATGTGTGAGGAACACACAACACGCGTGTCACGGTACTCGAGGACCTCAAGCAGCTGCACCTGATGGAGTGAGAGAACTGTGTCAAGGATACCAAATGTGGGTCAAGGAGTGCGCAATGTTCAACAATTTCAACCCCTTCGGAAACGGCTCAGACGAAAAGGGCGGAGGAAACAAGACGGACGATCTTCCCTTCTATGCCACCGGTTCCGGGTTGGCTGCCCCGAGTTCACACTTTGTACTAGTATCTAGGCTAGCTTGCACGCACAGACTCTGTACTACACCGTGTCCGGGATGCTGAACTACGCCAAGGCAACCAAGCTTCTGTACTGTGTCAAGAACCCCGGAGTTGTTCAACTGTTTGGCGGAAACACTGAGAAACCTGAGCGCGAACTCGAACGTATGGCGCACCGCAAGCTCAAGTTCGCCATCTCGATGCAATGGTACCCGAAGTTCAACAAGGAGGAGCAGGAGAGCGCCGAGTTCTTGTTGCGTGCGTACCCCAACCTGTGGATTCCCTGCTTGGACAAAGAGCCCTTGAAGAAGAAAGGCGGCGAACCTCGCTTGTTCTCGGCGCTCATCAGTGGTCACTCCGAGTCCGTACCCGAGACTAGACGTAGGCGGCCCAAGTTCAGGATTGAGTTGCCCGGAAATCCGATCCTTGGAGACGGCAAGTCGCACGACCGGAACCATGCCACGATCTTGTACTGTGTTGAATATCTCCAACTTATTGACACGAATCAGGACAACTACCTCAAGGAGTGTCTCAGGGTCCGCAATATTTGTGGCGAGCTCGAGCAATACCACACGTCCGGCCAGATCCGGTACGCACAGTGGGGCCATCAAGACTTCCAGCAGTCCCCGATCACTATCGCCGGTGCTCGCAGATATATTTTCTCCGATAATATCAGTGCCACCGGCCGGAACGGACTTTCGGTACTCTCACGGCGCGTTCTCTCGCATGGATCGGCAGACAGCTCCACTATAATCACCCTGATTTCCCCAATGTGAGTTTCATGAACACGCGTGATTGTGTTAGTAAGGCGCAGGAAGGTCTCCATCTTACGTCGAAGATATTTCCGCGGGTATGAACACGTTTGGTCGTGGTGATGCTATCAAGCATACCAAGTATCCAGCGTGGAAAGGGTCGTGATCTTGGGTTCGGCACCGTATTGAATTTCCAGAACGAGCTTGGAAACGGTATGGCGGGGCAAATGCTCTGTCGCAAGCACTATTACCTGAGCACGCAGCTCTCCATCGACTGCTTCCTCGACTCGTTCTACTATGGTCACCCCGGGTTCCATATCAACATCATCTTGGTTATTCTGGCGGTCCGAGCCTCCGTCTTGACTTGGAAGTACTTCCAATTCCTCTCGGCTTTCAAATGCTGACTCTCCGTAGTGTTGTTTCTTGGTACGCTCAATGAACAGGTTAAGATCTGTCAATGGTTAGCTAGCCGGCTGCTGGTCAGGAGGGATGCTACATTTTACTCCCGGTGTTCGACTGGATCAAGCATTGTATTATCAGTATCTTCCTTGTGTTTGCAATTTCCTTCCTGCCGTTGTTTTTGCTAGGTAAATTGGCTTTGGTATCTTCAAGTAGATGAGGCTAATATTCTATTTGCAGAGCTGACCAAATGTGGTGCTGGTCGTGCTTTCCTTCGTTTGGGTAAACGTTTCTTGTCATCTCGCCCATCTTCGAAGTATTTTCGACGCAAATTCAGAGCAACTTGATTATCGCGAACATGTCCTTCAGTGGCGCTCGTTATATCGCAACTTGTCATGGGTTTACCACTTTGCGCATCTCTGTCAGCGTCTTCTACTCTCGCTCTGCGGGTCCAAGTATCTACCTCGGCACGCACACGCTCATCATATTGCTCTATGTGAGTATGATACTCTGGGTCTTACATTTACTTTACTTCTAGATTCCCGTGCTGCCCTCCGTCATTGGACTACTTGTCCTATATGCGCACCAGTTTGCTTGTTCGGACTTGTTCATCGATTATCACTAGTTCTTGCACTGAATATCTCGTGGTAACTCACGCTTGCACGCCAACCCTTGGATTGGGTACTGTCGGCTGTCCAGAGCTATCGCGTATCTTTTTGTCAAGTCGTTCTGACAGCCCAACGGCGAGTTTCCACTCAGCCCACTCATCTGTCTCGTAACCATTCCTCTTCGCCCTATTATCTAGATACGGCGGTCCCACTCGTTACGTTTCTGATCTTGCTCTTCCTTGGGCTCATACCCAAACAGTGCTGCCCCAAATTTAGCGCAGTGATGGTGATGGTTGCGGAGGCACTCGCGGTCATTGGCATGATTGCCTTTTTCAAACTCCTGGTTAGTCTGCCTCTGTCTCGTAAGTAAAGCGCGGTCACGCCGATGTTATTTGTTCAATAATGGCTTTTTGAACTTAGCTGAAAACGCGCCTCATTGCTGGGCAAACCCAACAAGGTACAAGTCTTGGTAACAGCAGCAGCCCGACCCAACCCAACTCAACCCCCCCGCCGTCTTTCCTCCACCATTCTCTTCGAAGCCGATGTCCTATACAGATATAACAAACCCGTCAGTGGTGGACAAGGGTCGGCTCGCATACACAGACTCTGCCCAGCCATGGGAAGCAATGACAAACTGGGCCTGCTAGGACTTTGCACAAATAGGTATTGCTGTACACGAATAGTAGTATGCAGCTTCCCTGCTCTTATCCAGTGCTTGTATTTCTTTTTTTCCGCACCCACTCCAATTGTGTGATAATCTCACTAGTTCGATGCATATCTTGTATCAGACCAGTGAAGTCCCAAAACTACTTAACCAACGGGAAATTTCACCAACGTTCTGTGTGAGGCTGACTGCGCGCCTGGCGACTCGTCGGCATGTGGCGGTGCAAACGCAGCCTGGAGGAGCACCGGCGCAAGGTTTCAGGCCAATTACCCGTCTAAATAACGCACAGGGTCTGTGCGGGGCCACAAAAAGAAAGCGCGCTAACGCCACCGGCCCGTATAGCGACCCCTTGAGACGCTTTAGAAGGCCCGAGAAACCTGCAGGATGTAGGTCAAGGCCCTGAGACTCTGATCGAGGCGCGGACTTCCCACGATGCACGTGACCTCCAGAAGAAAAATTTCGCGTGTAGGAGTTGATCGGCACTTTATTGAATCTCACATCTAATGCTCACTAGGACTTGCTCCCAGACTTATGTTCTATGGGGAAATGTCAAGTATGACAGACTATAGACTGATTGTAGCAAACATCGAATGACCAACTTCATGTGCGCAACGCATTCATATACTGTATGGAGAAATTGTGCAAGCAGCTGCTTGCTGGTAATGTTGTGTATTGCTAATAATCTCCAAGTCTTTAGTTAACTGAATACATACCTACTTCAACCATGTGTCACAAGCTGTGAGCCATGTAATAAGTTTGACAGTTGAGCGACTGTTCTGGCCCGCGAAATTTCTCGTCAAGAAGTCACATGACCATCAGAAGCGAAATTTCTCCAGTGAGCACATGTGATAGTTGATTGTATGTTCACCGTTGTGCATGAAATAGACATGGTTCAACAGTTTTGTCGATCGATTCTCAACTCTTCACGACCAGGCTAACCCCACATAACAAAATACCCAAAAGGAGGTCGGCAGTGCATACATAGGGAGTGTAACGTACATATTTGTAGCTTACATCCGTGGTTTCGCACTACCTCCTAACGAGACAATTTCAGTGACATGGTAGGCTGAGGCGCCTTGTGGTAACGCCGCGGCTCCTCTAAATCCAACCAGTTCCTTTTTTGCATGAATCGGACAGCTAACGTATGGACGTTCAGCACAGGGGTAGGTTTCTGGCCCGGGCGCAAGACGTCAAAGAATTGACCTGGCACCTTTTCAGTAAGCCATGTCATGTACAGCCGGATGCGAGCCTCGTCAATTGGCTCATCCATCCCATTGAACTCAGCTTTCCTGATCTGCTCATCGTGCAGAATTAGCCATAACAGAGGATACATCACGTCATGGGCCTTGCAGTTCGGGCGTTGGTAGCCTGTCTCATGCATTTGCTCGGGGAACAGGCACGTATAGCAAAGCCCTTCCCCCGGCGGAACCCGCAACCAGGACTTTGCGTCTCCAAGGCCAATATCGCCAATGAGATGTAGTGGGAGGGTCCATCCCTTGGGCTGTACCGGGGGACATACGTTTGCCGTGTGACTCGCACACTGATGTATGCCTTTCTCAATCAAGCATATCATGCAGCAGCGAGAAAACCGATCCATCAAGCGTCGAACTAGATCCGTGAGGCTGCCTGGCACGCCTAACGCCGCCTGAGTACGAGCAGCAGCTGAAGCTGACTGCATGCTTCTGGACTGTTGAATAATGAGTCCAGTTTTCTTTTTGGGTTTTCTTGATCGTTGCACTAAGTTTTGTATGTCCAAGTTTTGATGAGTTGCCTGGCTTGTTGTGCCAGTGCGTGAAGAGGAGCTCTGTGAGGGTGCTGGCGAGCTCAAAGTGCCCCAACCTTGAATCCTGTTGGCGTTGTGAGGAGAAGTATGATGCAAAACTCCGATCTCATCAGGAATCTGAGACGTGGTGCCACTGTGCGATTGTGCTGAGGACTTTGACAAGACTTGTGTCCGAGGGCTGGAGAGGCCGTTGATGCGTGGTGAGAAAGTGGAAGACGCCGGTGGATGGGCTGAGAAAGCTGGTGGTGATTGCATAATTGTGTCTAATCCCACATCGTCAGCTATTGAGGGCAGCGGTGTAGTCGGACGATGTGTACTATCCAAGAAAATTCAATACCATAGACCATGCAGAATATACATTAAACTACTCACAACGTAAGCTCAGGAGCTATGTGATCGGTGGGCATAAACTCGGGTGGTGCTTGTTGTGGTTGATGTGCAGGCATAACACTCGGTGACTGATCCGCTGGCTCTGAAATTCGTGGAATGAATGGTACTATCATGTCTGCGGGGGAGTGTAATTTTGGAGTCTGCGGTAGCTCTTCTGGCTGTTGAAACTGGTTACTAAAGGCAGCAACCAAGGCATTAGGGTCAAGTGCAAGCTCTGCCCGTTTGTCCGCACACCAGCCACATGGTGCATAATCCCCCGAAGCACATGACACTCGGAGGTTCAAGCCATCTAGCCAAGATGATATAGTTAGCCGCTGACACCTCCGATTCAAGAGCATCTCTGCAAAAGGCTCCCAGCCCTTGTAGAGAGCTTCGATCTCAGGGAGCGCAGGGCGGCGTTGCTTGAGCAGGTGAAAGAGGAGGCACAGCGCTGGACGTCCGTCTCGACCAGCCCGACCTGTTGTCTGCATGTAGCCCAAAGTCCCGTAGTCCTCTTCATAATGAATGGTAACTCGACAGTAGGGATGGTCAACACCAACTGATAGTCCTGATGTAGTGACGATGATTTGTTCCTCCCCATTGAGCCATTTCCGCGCGGATTCAGCTGCATGTTCATATTCCGAGTAGTACATCACGGCTCCAAGGTCCTTGGCAATCCGCTTCACTTGCTCCTTGGATCGGCAGTGTATCAGGATTCCTTCTTTGGGAAGGAGCTGTGTACGATAGGTTTCAACGTGTTTGCGGAACGAGGTATACATAGCGGACTCGTTTTTGAAGCAAGCTGTGCGGTAGATAAGGTTTTTGCGCTGTGTTCGCTCCCGGATAACCACCCAGTTGGTGATCCCCAGCTCTCGTCGGAGATGCGGCTCCAGCTCAGGTGGCATAGTTGCTGTGAGGCCAATCACCGGGGTGTCAAGTTCAACGAGATGCTTGAGCTTCATCATGTCGTCTCGATAGGATTGCGCCGCTAAGACCTCATGTATTTCGTCAAAGTAGATCCGAAGCAGAGATTTTTTCCCGTTCATACGAGTGCACCAGCCAAGAAAGCTTGGCTGCACTGCATTTTCTACCGGCACAAAGATCAGGCGGGTGTTCATGTCAGCCTTCGCTCTGTCCTCCCAGTGAAGGGCCCCGATACCCTTCGCTTCAGCAGTACGAAGGTGGTTGTCGATCAAAGCCGTGAACGGCGTGATGACGACCGAGATCCCGTTCTGAACGATTGCAGGTCCAAAGAACAACAGAGATTTCCCTGCACCAGTAGGCAACACAGCGAGTACAGAAGTACTGCCGTGCAAGATATGTGCTAGTGCCTCTCCTTGAGCCGGGCAGGTCCAGGTAGCGTCCAGGTTGCGAGTGAACACAGCCAGTAGCCGCCGGTGATACTCTGTGACCTCAATACAAGGCGGAGACCCGGTGACATGTGTAGCACGAAAGAAAGCCGTGTAGTCGTCGAGGAGTCCAGCCCGTAGAGACGCAAATTGAGCGTCTTGTTCAGAACGCATCAGGTCCTTCATCTGAGCAACGCAGGATTCAACCGTGTGTTGCGGCCGCTGAATGAGATCAATACGTTCTTGGTTGACATGAGCTGCTATCTGTGCTGCGGCTTGTTGGGTGGTGGAAGAGAGACTGTCTTTGCCCATGATGAGCTGATACCACGAGACCGAGCATAGGAAGAACCGGTTCAGGGTCTCTGCATCAATCTCGTAGACCTTGGCAGCTTCAACGGCGTAATGGGTCCCAGCAATAATTGATCCATGGCCAGCCTGTGCATCTACAATAGCCAACGCTCGTTCCATGGGGCCAACATACTCTAAGAGGAACTTGCGCATGATGGCTATGGCAAGGTGGCGGTATTTGCGCAGTCCTATATCCATATTAAGGTACTGCCGGAAAAACCAACGTAAGTCCTTTGAGATGTCCCGACCAGAGTTCATGGCACCCCGCAGAGCAAATGCATAGACTTCCTGGATACGGCGAGCCTCTCCACCAAGGTTCTGGTGTATGAGTTGCAATGCAAATGGGCGGACCAGACCGTGTAGAAGGAAAAAAAGCCTGGTGATACGCCACGGAACACAGTGTGCAACCATACGGTCCTTGCCAGTCACTCCAGATGTCTTGTTGTAGAATAGGACAATCGCAAGCCGTCCTTTACCCATGTAGTACAGCTCGCGCACTCGGTTGAGGTCGTTCATCAGTTTTGCCAAGGCTAGTTCTGTTCCGCGTGCAGGCTGGCCACTGAGTAAGTGCGTGAGAATAACTAGATGTCGAGTAGCTGTTTCGTAGTGTTCTAACCATCGGGCAACACCTTCTGGTTTCCAGATATTGTTGCCGTTTTGATCAACCTGTCGCTCATATAGGCTAGCTGCACGCCCAGAGCTGAGAAACTTTGCTGCTAAAGTGTCTTGCATGCCGTGAAATGGACCATCAGGGTTCGTAAGATAGGAGTAGCCGGGTTTGGTTTCCGAGTGATCATCAGGGATATGGGTGGATTCGTTGATGTCGAATCCAATTTCCTCATCTGACATGCCAAAGAACAGACTCTTCTTGAAGAATTCCTCTACAGACGCCACGTAATCTTGAACGCCATTGGTAAAATCTGTGAACATCATGTGCTCCCCCGACACACTGACCCGGAGATCCTTGCCTTCGTCCTGCCAGATGACGTTTGGAAGCTTGGACTGGGCACCAGCGCATTTGTGGGCAAGGGTCATGACGCTGCAAAGCGTGCTAAAGGGGCTAGTGCGTGTTTTGTCTAGGGCATTGGCCGCAGTATTCTCGCTCCTGTTTGACTTATTTGTCAGCCTTGTTCTTATATAGATAAAAACATAAATCTTACCACCGCAAACCCTTATTCTTTTTCTCTGCATATGAGAGGATCCACGCAAGTAGCTCTTGATGCATTGCGTACTTGAGAGGGGCAAGATGAGTTGTCACGTCAGCAGGGTCGTCAAAGGATCCATCTGGGTGGAGATTGATGAGCAATGAGAAAAAGGTTGTCACATCAGTGTACGAGTTCTTTGCCATGTGAGAGAAGTCACTATCATCGTCCATCCAAAGATATCGAGAGAGCTCTAGGCAAATAGTTCGGACTTGGCGGACAGAATCTCCGGGCTTTTTATCGCAATACTTCGCCGCTTCATCCGCCCAGCGCTGCTGATTCTTTGTCAAGAAAATACCAGCAAAAGGTGTGCCCTTGTGCTCCAGTTGACGGAGACGCACCACAAAGACAAGCAGGCGTGCCCAGCAAGTACCATAGCGATCAACACTCTCGGGTGTGATCAACTTCACGAGTGGATCAGGCTGCTCACTGGAACAAAAGTCAGCCTCAACTCAATACATCAATATATCAATCTTACGGTGAGCCATCTTTCATGATGCGGACCCGGAGCCCTTCATGAATAGAGTTGAGACCCTGCTGGTCGCTGTTGAAGATGGCCTTGGCTGAAGTCCACAACCGCGACTCAGTCTGCTCAGAGGTAGGCTCAGATACTAGAGTCAAGGCTCCAGGAATACTGTCCAGGCTTGCAGCACGTTCTGCCCAGCCACTCCTCACAACAAATGGCGCATCGGTTTTCAGATTGACTTGTCGCACACCTTCCGGCTCGGCAGTTGGAAGGGATGCCTGTCTCCAGGCTGCAATAAGCTGTTCAGCTGTGGCTTCGTGTTGTCCAGGTGCATCGACATCCTCCACAATCTCAATCGGCAGCACTTCAAAGTTCCGGACCTGGGATGTAGATTCAGAGTACGATTGGACTGACACAGCAACTTCGCAGGACTTCCATCCTTTGCTTTTATCCGCATACTCAGCCGGATGGAACTTTTGAAAATGTTCTCGGCGTTGACGCTCAGAGCGCCCAAAAAAGTTTCCATGCCCAGTTGAAGCACATAGCCGACACTTGAAGCCTGGACTAGTCTTCAAGTAAGGGCGCGGTGGGACTGGTTGTGTGGGTAAAGGGATGTCGCTCAGCTGGACCAAATTAATCAATGAATAATCCTTTGTTTTATTGGGGATAGGGGACTGCTCACAAGGCCATTGTAGACGTCATGTTTCTTCAAAATGCTACCAATAGTCCGAGCCCAGCCTTGGCTAGACTTTGTTCTCAATTTTTGACGCTGGACCACCTCTTCTTCATAGTCTGAATCCACATGCTCTCGCTTGTGCCCATCTAGGTGGATTGCTGCATTGTTGACCGTGAGGAGTCGGTGTGGTGGACATAAAAGACAACATAGAATTTTTTCAGGGCCGCCAACAACACCGAGGTGCACCCTAGCAAGATCGGGTGTGGTCTTCACATGGGCAAGGCTGCATGGCTCCGTAGCTTGCAACAACAAGGCTTGTACAGGTTGCGCCATAGGTAGTTTATGAGGAAATAAAAATAAGAATAAATGGTATGGTTGAAGGAAACAAACCAGGGCACAGGGGAGTTGAATCCTGACTCACACCCTCACCACGTGACACACTAATCCCTTTGTGGAAAGCAGTGTTCGGTCGGTGATGAACAGCTTTGCTAGTACAACTCCTGTGGAGACAATAGTTTCATACTATGCAAAAGCTGCTCTATGATACAGGAGGCTAGGTGCATGGTAGTCCAGGAGCTGAAAAATGTCTCTGTGTAATGGCAGGTTGCTGTTGTAAGGTTTTGCCAACAGGCAGGAGTACTCGCCATTATAGACTGTTCTTTGCACATAATGGCATTATGGAAGAAAGCAATATGAGTCTCTCATTGAGTTAGTACGGCTTCCTGCATATATCATATTTTATTCATAAGTACCTGCGGAAAAGGCCATGTACCTTCACCCGCGAAATCTCGCCAGTACGATGCTGAATCAGCAGTCACGTGTGAAAGAATCGCGCCGCAATATACTGCTATGAAATGACTGTTGTACCGTTGCACATACTTGAGTGTATTAGCACGAAGTCCCACCTATTGCCTTGCTTCTGCAAAGTAGGTCCTCCCCCCTTTTGTTTTTTTTAAATCGATAATTTATTGTCAGATCAAGGCATGGCCTTATGTACCGACACCACAGAAAAACGGAAAACGCTATACTACGCGAGAGAGAGAAAAAGGAAAAAGGAAGCCCTAGGGGCACAACTATCTACAACAAAACCTAGCTCTATTCTCGAGTCTGTATGGAGGTGCTATGCTATATTATAAGTCTGCGTTCTATCTGAAGTAGTCACGGAAACGACCGGTGCTACATATAAAGTGAAAAAGAGTAGAAAAGGCAGACTTGTTAAAGAAAAGAAAAGAGAGACTCAAGTAATCCCTGCCCTTGGAGGCGAGAATGTCGTGCCGGAGTCGCGCGTATTTCGGGCAC
Source organism: Ceratobasidium sp. 395 (assembly GCA_019616345.1). Lineage (NCBI taxonomy): Eukaryota > Fungi > Basidiomycota > Agaricomycetes > Cantharellales > Ceratobasidiaceae > Ceratobasidium > Ceratobasidium sp. 395. The sequence goes on from WSTH01000338.1 coordinate 11,038, forward strand.
CGGAGGATGAAGTGGGCCACGGTCTCGGGCGCTTCCCTGCATGCTTCGCAAATCGGCGAGTCCACTGCGTGGATGCTGTGGAGGTGTCGCTGGAGCTGGATGTGCCCCGTGATGAGACGGAAAAGCATGGTGGCATGGGATCTGGGGAGTCGGTCGACAGTGGCGAGGAATTTGGTGGGGTCTAGCCTGGGGTAGAAACTGAGTAGTTTAGCGCTTTGCGGGGAGTCGGCCCAGTTGCCTATAGCGAAATCCCTGTTAGTCTCTTTAAGTATGACTTTTGCGGTGTGCCTTGTGACAATGGGACGGTATTCGACCAGCAGTTCCGGGACAAGATCGCTTGAATAACGTTTTCCCCCCGCCGCTGCCTTAGCCTCCTTGTCCGCCTCCAGGCTTCGGTCCTCCCCCTAACATCCACGCCAAATCTATAATCCACAGATCTAGCACTTATTCTTCCAAACACTTGCTTCAAACCGCTCTGACAAACGTCTTGCTCGACTCTTGTGACAAACACTTCCTCCTGATGCTGCAGATTACTTGGAAAGACTCTTTGCTATGGATTTATTGGCCGTGTATGATATTGTTCAATCAAAATTCATCAGAAATTGTGTAATTAGTTGACGATGTACTCAACGGGATTCGATTCTGCTAGTCCGTGCGGACTAGAACCCGGTTGCGAATAGCGCGGTAGCGTGCCCCCGGGTTAGGTAGAACCCCTTGGTTCTAAGTAGCGTGCAATTTTTGGTCTCTCCCCTTTCAGAAATGCGCATACATGTAAATCAGTTAATCGAGAGGCTTGTTCAAAGCGCACGCAGTTGCCAGTTACAATATATAAAATTATATTGGGTATCATACGTACACAACCAGATGAGCAAAGGTGTGTGGCGGAACAACAAGAATCTTGCGTATGTAGTTGACTGGCGGTATTCTCAATCGTCCGCCACTCGACGGCATCTTGCCATGGTCCTTGTCGCAGTAACGAGTTCTCGACTTCGATGGGAATTGTCGCTAACTTAGTTGTTTCCGTGGACCCAAGCGTTTCGACATCGAAAAACAGGGTCCTAGGTTTGAGTCCCGTGTGAATTGGTTAGTTCAACAGGTTTGTGATTGACTGTAACTTGGAGAGTTTTAACATGCGGCGCAGCGCGTGGGTACATCGGATGTTGCTGATGATGTTGAGGCGGAGGTGCCGTGATAGGAGTGCTGACCTGGAGCACGCGCAGAAGTTTGCTGAAATAGGGGAGGAGCCCAAGATGGATTCGGTGCGACGTCAGAAGCAATATTCATGTTCCACGGGCTAGGCGTTCCAGCCTGAGTCTGTTCGCTACTCGAATCAGTGTGATAAGCACCACTTGAACCTGCGCGATGTCCACCACCCGACCCAACAGGATGCCTATTACTCGCGGCATCATGTGCCCCCACCTGCATGACCATTCATATCCTCGTACGCATGGCGTACACATCCTCATGTCTCGCCCGCTTCGACTCCATCCTAAACTCTCCCCCGGTCCAACTACGTTTACCACTCGCAGTGCTTGGCGCACGGCGGGACGGAAGACCAGAGCGCTGTTGTGCCCAGGCGTGGTCGAGTGCGAGTTTTGACGAGAGGGGGAGCGCCGCTGTGTGGGGAAGGAGCACTGTACAAGGAGGGGTGTTGTGCCAAGGAAGCATATTGCTTTGCAAAGGCGCAGGCGTATTAGACGAGGATACGTTGGCGTGTGAAGACGTCGGTTGCCTATACAACGAATTGGGTGGCTACGTATGTCGAGACGGAGGCGGTATCCCATGGCTGGAGGAGGACGCCTACATATGCAACGACAAAGGCGGCACGCTATGAGAAGCGGGAAGAACGTCATGGCTCGATGGTGGCATATGTTGCAAGGACGGGAGCATGTTGTGCGGCGAAGGCGGCATGTTGTGCAAAGATGGAAGTGTCTCATGGCCCAATGACGGCATACTATGACCAGGCGGCGGCGTGTGCATGGGGAGGCGTCGCGTGCGGCCGGTGAGGCATGTTCTGTCCGGCCGGCGGCATCCCATGCCCGGACTGCACCCCAATCCCACCCATCATGTTTCCGCCGCTCGGTCCCGCCAGGCCAGACGGGCCGTATCCGCCACGCGCCATCCGAGCGTGACCCAAACGTGTCGCCACGGGTCCCATATTTCCATACGTGGGTGGCATCCTGCCATGCCCGTACGTAATCCCAGGCCTTCTGACGGTTTATTGTCCATGATGGCAGCGTGGTGGTGGGAGCGCTCCTCCAGGCACAGGCGGTGGCAAGCCGATTCTACTCGGCAAAAGACTGTTGAGCAAAGGAGGCGGGGAGGTTAGTTCGGTAGAAGCGGTGTTGCAGAGTGTGGCGGCAACTGCCCGAGTGGAGGCAGCCCACTGCCGCTAGCACCGGTGAAACTCCAAGTATCGTCATCCAGTGACACGACGTCTGCTTCACCACCCGCAAACGGATGACCGCCGCGTGTGGCACATGCAGATGATGAGGAGCCTAGACCGGTCGTTTACGTAGGCGGATGTTCTTGCGAGTCCGAATTTTGGTTCCTTGATCGGTGAAGGGACACGAATATAGCCGAGAGGACCCTGTGCCGGGATGGAAGGTGGAATCAGTGCATGACGTAGCATGCTCGCCGGTGACCAAAAAGAAATAAAATAAAAAAAACAGATCCAAGCGCCCGGCTAATTATTCATCGTCCTAAGTCCGGAGGTGAGACTAAAATTTAAAGCGAGTGTGACACCAAAGCCCAAAAGACTAGGATCGAAAACCGAATTCAAAACGATTAAACGCAAAAAACGCACCCTCTATATTGGGAAACTTTTTTGCAGTGCAGACATGGAACGAGTTGGAATAGATTGATTTGCAGTGGTGGATGGTCGCACTGGGTGTATGGTAATGAGCAATGGGAACAACCGGGACAAGAAGGGGGATGATCGTGAGCGGGCCAGGGCACTGGCAAACCTTGAGCTTGATTGCGGGTCCGGCTATGGGATAAGCACATGTGTACCCCTGGCGCCATGTCGGACCGCGAACCCAAAGCCAACCGATGCAGAGGCGCCGGGTGCAAAACGACAACTCACCTATGGACTTCGAACGGCGTGAGCTTAAGGCGGTAGCTGCCCTCGGTGCGCACGCTCGGATCCGAGAACATAAAAGACCCGGCGTCTTGATCGCTATTCTCACTGTCCTTGAGGTGGTACAGGCGCGAGACTATCGATCTGGTCGTGCAACGGGTGTAGTGTCCGTCAGCGCTTGTCTATCAAGAATGAGTAAAACACACCACAAAATAAATAAATAAATCACTCGTCGCCGACACCAGGGGTCTTCCTGATTTGAATTGGAAAACAAATTTGCCCTCGCTCATGCCCAACACGCGGACAAACGCGGCGCCGGTCTTTGTGCGTAGCCCCATCCATGTCCTACCAAGGGCAATTAGTGGATTGAAGCGAGTGGGCGCGAACAAAATGAATCAATAAACAAACCCATACCATTGGAATAGCTCCTATGACGCCCCCACGCGTCCCATTCCGACGCCCAACCCAACACCAATGGGAGCGCCCATCTACCTACATATAGCCGTAGCCTGCAGGTATGATGGATGGGGTATGTCAGCGGGTGCAGACCGTGAACCACCGGTTGATCCCAAACGGCCCACCGACATACCGCGGGCACCACAAGTGTCGGGGACAGTTGTGTATGTGGTGGAAGATCTGGCGTGAACCGCCAATGAATGGCGTGGACCTTGTTGCCGGGCCTTCCTCGCCATTGACACCCACAGGCGGGCCTGCGCTCTTTGGGTCCAGAATGCGAGTGGTGGTCGCGCGCGGGCTAGCATGACAAACAAGAAAACGCAAGCCAGACCCTTGGATCGCTGTGCACCCGCGGACCCGAGTCGTTCCTCCAAGTTACTGTCGCGCTTGAGGTGATGCTAGTTGTTTGTCCGGGCCGGACCGTGGCTATAGCTGAATCGTAAGCCCGAGGGACTAATAGGTCGAACGAGTAAAACCGGATTTTCTGTCCCAGGATCTCTCAACTCTAAAACAGACCGGCCCAGTCGAGCCGCCTCTCGGGCTCATAAGGCAAAGCTGCGAGCCGAGAGTGGGAACCTAGCTCATCGGCGGGTGCGGGCGGTGCGTTGGATGGGGCCGCCCAGGAACAGGCATGAACTGAGGTCAGTCAGAATAGACCAAAGAACCACGTGTTGGGTGTTGTAGGCAGGCGCCAGAGGGCAGGACAGTCATATAGAGCGAGTTTGAGGGTGGCTATGGCAAGAGATAACATGGGGTATACGATGGTGGGCGAAGATCGTGCGAGCGTAATTGTGCGTCCAGCGAGTAAGTCTGTAGGGGCCACTTGGTGGTTGGTCGAGCACAGACGCCTCTTCATCTGAGAAAACCTGGGGCTCAATTTTGAGCCCCAAGAACTTTTATTCTCTTTAGTTCTCTTCGATACTCTTCTAAAGAGCCATTCGGTTGCTTTGAGTCTTTGCGGCTCTTTGGGGTATGGTGATCTGAAATTTAGCACAGCCACAACATCTGTGATGTGATATTAGGATATCTCTAAAATACACCAGCGATTTTGTTTTTACATTGCATATATGTGCCTAAATGCTTGGAAACACCCCTAGGGGAAGTTGTCTGAATGCCGAAGGGTTCAAAGTGGGGGGGGAAACAACACATGTCAAGTACAAGTCATGTTACAATCAAAGCTGACTCTTTGGCTCTTTGAGCACGAGTTATCAAATTAAAGATGAACTTTGACTCTACTGGGCTCTTTGTCTCTTGGCCCCCGGCTCCAAAGAGTCATGACTCTACAGGTGCTCAAAAAAGAGTCAGCAAGAACTTTTTCTCTTTGACTGCTATATAGCGGTTTTTGAGGACAGACCTTGCTCCTGATGTTCAAACGGGTTGAGAATTGCATTAGAGTGGAAAAACGGCGGAGAGTTTGAACGGTGGGATGGGGACATTGGAAGGCCCAGGTGGGTGGGCAATGGGGAGTTGTGAGTGGTTAGGTAGCTGCGCGCTCACGACGACATCATGTTCCCAAAAAACATGGCATTTGACAAGGAGCTGGTGTCAACACATGACCTGCGCGTCGACATGCCTTCAACCGAGTAGTGAGGGCTGCTCATCGGTGAGCCAGCGCCAATGCGATGCTTTCACGACAAGACTCACTCACACTGCCACGGGCGGAGCGGTGCAGAGCCCATAACATGTTTGGGTTACACAGGTTGTTTTTGCAAGGGGGGTTTTGACAAGTAGGCATACCAATAGTCTTATAGTCTATCCCAAACGAGCTCGCTAAGTTGGTCCGCGATGTTGGCCTGTGAGTGTTTTGACGTTTTCAAGACAGCCCGACCATAGTACCAGAGTGGAAAAGCAAAGGCTGACGGTGACGCGTATTGTAGGCTGTTCAAGTTGGCAAGAGAAGCAAATTATACCATGAGGGTTGAGAAGCGGGCTGAGGGGTGTGGATTACATGCAGTAGCTCATCAAGTTGTCGGCCTTGGGGCTGCCAGGTACAACACAATCTCAACTGAACAAGTTCCGTTATCTTTGAACGCATCATGTGAAGATTTTGTAGCGGATCTCTACACAAGGTGAGTGTGTGGTGGCTGGTCGGAACACGGTGGCTGCGGGTTGTGGGGGTCGGCAACCCCATATAAGTAAACGTAAGCAGAATCAGTCCAGGCCGAGTGTGACAAATCATTGGCAATACGAGACAAAATGGCGTTTCTCAGCACATACTATGTGCATTTTCTGTATGTTCAAGTGCTCGAAAACTCATGAGAAAAGGTTTTGTGCAATCTATTCTGAACAAACTCGTGTTACCAGCTCTGGTTGCGCTGATAGAACCTTAAAATACGCCTTACAGGTCAGTAAAAAATTGTTTGTTCAGAACAATCCCTTCTCTAAGTGTACTTCAATGCATGTATGCTGCTTTTTACGACAAAACTGGGCTGTGGTGAAGCTAAGAGTTGTTACAAAGGTGCTTGCCTGGCGGATCCTTCGCTTATGTAAGCAAACTCGCATGGTTGTACTTGCCGGGTCGTGTTCTCATCTCTCTCACTCGATCTTATCACGTCAAAACAGTGCCAGAGTATAGCCCACGCACGAACAGGAGTGGTTCGTTGTCTCAGAATGCTCAGATTCAGAAGGCGCGGATGCAAGCGTTGGCACTGCGATCTGAAGACATGGGCGCTCTTTGCTCGGGCGATGTAGCTGAAGTAGCCCACTCCTCCCCAAACATGAGTGAGAACACGAATGTACGTCTAGCTACAACCAGGAAGGACTCAAATCAACTTGGAGCAAAGTATACGAATATTATGCGGCAAGAAAGCCGTGCTCGACAGACGAAAGCGGCCGAAAGGAAATGTAACACATCAGCAAGTTGCAGAGTGGAGCGTAGCCGGCTGCAGCCGACCGGCGGCCAAAGTCGGACGCGACGTCAGTGGGGCCGGCTGTGGCAACACCAACATTGGCAAAATAGCCGCGGCCAGCTGCACCAGTGCCACAGGTCCTTGGTATTTGTCGTGGCGGCTGCATCCGGCTCTATCAAGCTGCACGTAAGATGTAATTATAGCATATTATACATATAAAACTACCTATGCATACATCGCAGCTACGGTTCCTTCAATCGAAGGAACATGTCTGGACTCTCTAAATCCCAGAGCACGGGTTTAGATCCTTCAAAACCGGGCCATAAGACAACATACGAACGCATAAAGGAGTCGGGGAACAGGAGGGTCTGGAGTTTGTGTCGGTTGATTCAACAAATTCCGTAGTCTTCCTTCGGTGGCCGACCTTGAACAGTTGGGCGAAAACGAGGGGATGAACTGCCTCGCGGCGAATACTTGGATGAAACAACCTCGCCCTTGGACCTCGCAGTCTTGGTCTAAGAGTGGTGCACGGACCAAACACAACGGGCTAACCGCCAGATTGGCTGTCAGCATCGCTCCACCGCCAGTCTTCAACTTAACCACCATCGCCCGCGTCCCCTCCTCCCTCTTCTCTACTATGTACACACATCGGCAAGCAGTACTAATTGCCCTATTGACAAATGTATTGCTACTAGACCGTAACAATCATCAAGCAAGTTATTTCGGGCATTCTAGTTGACCATAGGCTACTATCGATTACGCGGTGAGTTACGCGCATTAACTAGTCATTGTTCAGAACTAACAGGGCGAGGCTCATCGAGCGCCGGTGTTCGCTATTACTTGGTATGATTGACTCTACGTTGTCCAGGTAATGTGTCTCGTCTCGTCTTCCCTGGCTGGCTCTAACGCGGTAGCTAGGTTACTTCCGATGTATGCGTGTATTTTCCGATAGGTAAGCTTATGCAACACATTATTCCCTGGACCTGCTGTGGAACGTCTACTCTACAGGGTCTTCATGGCCGTCTTTCAAGTGCTTTTCAATTCTAATAACAAGGCGTCATATATGTAGATCCAAGTGAGTTGCTGCTCTATTGATGCATGCAACGAACTGCTGACCACACACTGCTCCTTGTGATCCTCGCAATTATATTCACCCCAACGTATGCCTGTTCCTTGTGGTGAGTCATATGTTATTTATCAGGCTTATTGTTGATGTGTAGTCAGTATCATATAACACGAATCATTATATATTATATCTTTGACTGAGCTACCAGATCAGTGTACGAATGATACAGGGTATAGGAGTATTCGGCCGGTATTGACGCTTGTCATCCGCCCTACACGGCCGGCTGCGCCCAACGAATAGCCGGCTGTGGCCTTTGGCGTGGGCGCCGGCCCGCTTGCCAAAGCCGGGGGTGGCTGAGGTCGTGGCTCTTGCGGTGGATCCATCACGTTTGCCACAGATCTGAGCCCGCTTGACCTTTTTTTGTCACAGCCGGTGAAAATCCCCCCGCCCCATAGGATTTTCCCAGTATTCACGATCGCAGCCAGCCGAGTGGGGCTGCGCCGGATATTTGCAAGACTCTGACGCCACCAAGCGTAAGCTTGATATAATTGAATTATTGGAAGGAATTAGCTATGGGAAACTTCTCAGCTTGGGAGTAAAAGATATAGACAATCGGATTGACGAAATCTGGAAATGTGGTGATAGTCAAGTTGGAGCAAAGACAATGTTGATTGGAAATAAACAGGCAAAAACGAAGGTGATACGAGCTAGCCTAGAGCGTTGAGAGCAAGCAGAAATGCATTAGAGCAATACTTACAAAGTCAAAAGTCCCACATCGTCTGAGAGTGTAGACCCAGAGGATGTCGAAACATGCCTTGAGGATGCAGAGCTTGGTTATGACAATGAAGCAATGTTTAACCTAATCTATGCGCTGAAATTTTTCATCTGGTGTATCTTAGCCGTTACATGTACAATAGGCTTCAATGTCCAACATGTAGCTGTTGAATAACTCTCCTATTGTTTGCCGACCCCCAGTGGAACTCGAACACACTCGGTGTCAGCTATCCTTTGATGTTGGCAATCAAGTTTGGATTCCTGCAGATTGGCAAGCCACATACCTGCGCTTCAATTCAGCAAAAACGGCAGAATTGAGGTCCAAGCTGAACATCTGGCCTTTATATTTGGTCTGGTGAGTGGCTTTATGGGTTGATGCTATGTAGTTTGATTGAAACTTTGATTCTATATAGTAGTTACTTATCTAGTTGGAGTATAAGCGGTCCGAGGGTGACCGTAACTTACTAGTTACTTACATGTGGTAACTTACCGACGGGTAAGTTACATCCTAAGGTTCCCGCACTCTACTCCGCTTGAGCTCTACACCATGGAACGCTGGGTTGACGCAACCGCAGGTCATGAATTGGGATGATCTCAGGATCAATCCGCAGCAAAGATCTCGAGGCAATCGGCTTCATGGCCATGTTACTCCCAGTGGTTTAGGCATGTATCCACCACACTCCTCGTCCAGCTACCCCTCGACCTTACCTCCCGCCTTCACCCCTTGCGTTGATTGTGCTCGATCGTACAATAAGTCCTGCCCCGCTAGACACATTGTCATGATACTACCGACGGGTCTTGTAACTCGACGTTGATAGGTACGTACTACATAAATACTTCGTGCGCCCACAGGTTTTTACCTTTGGCGCACACCAGGTTGACACGACACGACACATCAACATTATACGCCCATATCTACATAGATAGTATTTATACCTCTCACCAAGCTTGCTATCTAATCGCTTACAAGATGTTTTGTCAACAATCAATGGGCGCACCACGGCAAACTGAACAACTTATATATTGTGAGCCGTCCCATCCGTTTGGTGCTTAACGCTTATTTCACCCGTACATGTTTGTCAATCGTATAATATGTGTATGTAGCCGCACGTAAGGATATACATACTTGCCGTTGCTTTGTTTATGCGTACAACATGTACGTTAAAATATATCAATTTTGAATTAAATGCGTCGCTCTATGGGACTCGCAAGCCCTCATTTTGGGCCTTTGAGCTCTAACAAGCAACCTACATATGGCTCATGAAGCTCATGAGCCGCACATTGCTACGCTTACAAGCTCCATGAGCTTCCTATGAGCATCAGTGAGGATCGTTGAGCGCCGATCGGGTGCTCACAATAATCATGAGCTCCCCAATTGGGGTTGCCGTACCTTTTGAGAACCAGACTAGATGTTGTATGTGCTCCGGTACAATACAGAGCACTCACCACAGAGCCTGTTCTCAACGAGAAAAGCCCGCTTTGCAGACGCGGTTGGCGTCATTCAGCACTTTATCCCTGACGCTTTCACTCGTACTACTACATCTGGCTGTAAGTTCCGATGCTCTGAGCATTCTGTTTGCCGCTTTCTCCATCGAGAGTTTGGATGGTCCATTCGAAAAGCTACGCGCGCTGCTGAAAAACACCCACCAGACCTTGACAAGACTCTACTTGATGCGTTGCTACGAATGGCGTGTGCTGTGTGCGATAAGAAGACGCGGAATACAACCGGAGAACGGCAAGTCAGCGTTGTTGGGATTGAGTAGTTAGGTAAACCAGACTCCCTCCTGAGCAGGAGAGAATAAGTGGGAGGGATTCTGGACCTGCGAGTCCTAACTGGATGCGATGTCCAGATCGATTAGATTTTGGAGTAATGGAATGTAGACTCCAATTACAACTGATTGTCATTAAACTCCGCTTAACTCTGGACATCGCATCCGAGTATATCCTGCAGGTCCAGACTAGGGATTCAGGACAAGCGTGCACTTACACTTATGGTTGCTGTATCACTCTCTGGCAAAGTACTGCCATTCCAGGCAATTTATTCCGGGCGATTGAAGCGCTCTCTACTTGATTCTTTGTCTCCTGGCTATTTTGAGGCAACTCATCTTATCTTTCAGTTTGAATTCTTGAATGCAGACAGCTACTGGTCAACTTTCAAAACCATGAAATCCTGTGTCACTAACATTCTTGTTCCCCACTACAATACTGAGCGCGAACGCCACGGTTTACCCGACTCTCAGCGATGCATTCTACAGATCAATTGCTGGTCCGTACATCATTCGGAAAAGTTCCTTAAGTAGACGCAGGAGAACTATCCTTGGATTGACACTAAATTGGTCCTTATAAAAGAAGGAGAAGCGTAGTGGAATGGGAGTGCATGTCGGACTCTCGGGGTAGGCATGCTAGGAGCTAGATCGTTGTAGATATACGATGTGTGTACATCGGTTCATACACAATGTGGACGGATCAATCGAAGCAGTGTAACTGCGAGATACACAATAGGTGCGATACATGTCAATACGATACACACAAGATAGAAGTACTTCGCGTAGAACAAAAGCGAGTACAATAATCCCAGCCGGATGCACCGGTTATTTCAAGCCTGCAATGTCGGGATACAACGAGTATTGAAGATCGCTATTCGCGACGCGGCGCGCGCGGACATTGTAGCTGAAACGGTACGTGCTCTGCAATTGGATACCAAGCCTGATTGCGTAGTCAACGATTAGCGACTCGCGACGCTGCGCTCTCGGAGTATCATCAGGAAAACGGGATTCCGCCAGTGAGCACTCAAAAAACGCATTGAGACGATTGAGCGTACTGAAATGAATTGTCCGAATATGAGCATCAATGAGTGCTCAACCATCACGACCATCAAACTACTAACCTAAAAAGGCGATTGCATAATATTGGCGCTTAAATGGCCACCTTTGCCCGCAACTTGAATGGGTTTTTTGGTCTGTTTACTTCACGTTCCAGGCGGCACAAACTCCCGCTGGGGTGTTTTGAGGCGGTGAGTCGATTGCTGAGCTTTTTTTGAAAAAATAACGGTGAATTCACAATTTTACTCACAATTGCAAATGTATTTTGATGGTCGAGCTGCTCATTGAGGTTCATATTCGGACGATTCATTTCAGTACGCTCAATCGTCTCAATGCGTTTTTTGAGTGCTCACTGGCGGAATCCCGTTTTCCTGATGATTCAACGGCTTGTACAAGGGTACCATGCCATTAATAATTGGAGTCTGGTCAAGAAAGTGAGTAGCCTTAAACCTACACAACTAGGCGAAAATTTTGTGGAAGGAGTATTTTTGAAAAATGTTGTACAAATGTGGAGCTTAACGTGTAAGCCAGATCTGGAAAAGTATGCTTGCAGAATGTTTGGGTACGACAAATATTGTGGGTATGTATGCAATTTGTTGTAGGGCACGTGTACAAAAGACAAGGTGCGACGTGGGTAAATCCTTCAGCCGGGAGGTTACAGGAATATTCTTACCAACAAAGGTCAGATGCTCCAATGGAGCTTCATGTATTGCCGGCCTTGATCCCATATCGTTGTCCGAACCAAGGTTCGTGAAATGTGTGTTCAGAGGTCTTTAGGGTCTCCCTACGAACAAGTGAGAAACATGACTAAAATTCCTCTGGAAGACGTTCGACACAACGTGTATTAGACCTCGGTATATGCGTTTGCGTAAGGTACGTTCGCTTGTTCTACCAACATTAGCACCGTATGTACTTACTTTGTTACTGTCCTGATTGCGTTGACGTCGAAGAAACTGTCCCTGTCACACTATGTACAATACTACTCATCAATTCTAACCGTTGTAGCTAACAAACGTAGACCAAAATAGCCGGGAAATATAGAATAAAGAGCATATCAATTCTAGCTACCGCTAGCTACAAAAGAAGGCGGTTGTATGAAGTAAAAGACGAGCACGCCAGAAATAAGGATTGGAGAGAAAGAGGACGCTGGTGCATAACACATCGAGTGACAAAATACGAATAACTAACAAGCTGGGATAAAGGGTATATAGCATATCAGCAGCCTAATTGCTAGCCGAAAAGCCAAGGCCACGCGCCAGTTGAGCCTCGAGAGTGACTTGCCAGCTAGGTGCATCGTATGGCGCCTCGCGGGCTGATACTTTAGTGGGAAACTGGTTGCGGTGCGTCTCCAAAGCGTGCTCAAAGACTCTGATGTATATAGTGCGACAATGAGACAGCCAAGTAAACACAAACGTGATGAAACACTCACAGTTCACGGAGAGCTGCACGAGCAGTCAAGTCGGGCTCTTGGTCCGCCAAGGCTTCTTCCATCTCTCCCAAAGTCTTGTCGAGATTGTGCCAGAACTTATTATCTGTCACGAGCTTTTCTATTCTCTTTACTATATGGACATTTTCCTCATTATATGCGCCTTAAGCGCCGCTTACTCATTATTAGTCACTCATTACTTACATAGACGCTTATGTATTGCCGATCCGGGATATCCCCGCGGTATTTCCTTATCTCCATCGCTTAGGTATCGCTTAGCATAGATTCTCTCGCTTACTTAGTCAGTACTCTCGCGTAGTGTCTCAGTTAGTAAGGATTCTCGTACTTAGGATACATTCTCTCGCACTGTATGTTCTCGCACTCTGAATATATATACAGGGGTGATGAGTCTGGTTTTGACCCAGAACTTGTCCTCTTGTCTTTCGCATTCATCCAGTGTGATTGACTTTACTTAAGCTTACCTTTCCACTTCTCTTAGTTCAGTTGCTCCCCTAGTTAGGGTTGTGACATTATCCTTCTGACTGCCCTCGTGATACTCTCTGTAGTAGGTGAGCTACGGATACACAGTTAGATATGTAACCGGCCGGATGATTTGGATGCTTACAATCCAGGCCCAGCGTGTTCGGTGTCGGTTGGTGATGTACATCGAATCGGGCGTGAGTTCGTTCATCACCCGGTTGATGCACCAACTTTCCTTATACGCCTTGTTGAGCTGTTGGATGAAGCACCGTAAGTTAGTACACAAGGACATATAATAATATTTGTTACTCACAGTCTCCTTAATGTCATTGCGCATACTTCATCAGGAAAATGTGGATATCTAATTACAGGCTCACTTTTTAATTTGGTCTAATTATTGCACTTTTTCTAATTTGGGCTAATTGAGGATAATTGATGATAATTGGGCATAATCCACCTTTTTCATGCAGTAATGGCTTCTGTCACACTCCAGGGGTGCTTACTAAGCCTATACAGACGTCCATGCAAAAAAGAACCTGGGGTTGGAAATCATAATCCACCAATAATTGGCGATAATTGGTGATAATTTGGCCTAATTAGAGACCCCAAGTTCTAATTTGGTCTAATTTTTTCTTATAAATGGGGGGGAGTCGGTCATTCCCCTAACCCAATAATTAGACCTAATTAGACCTAGTTAGAGCTATCTAATGATCCAGGTTTTTCCAGATGTTGTGAGAGAAGCAAGAAACTGCTTCAGCAGTTCCTTCATGGCATCGGGATCTTGGATTGTCGATTGTCCAACTCTCCAAACGTCCCAGTGGAGCGAGACGTCACTCTAGGATGGATGAGAAGCGATCAGATCAAAAAGAACGTCACTTACCTTGAGAAAGTCTTTGATCGAGGCACCAGTAACGTAGCACTTATTCGTCGGTGCGAGTATCAAGGCCTTGAGCATGCTTTGAGTCTGCTCCTATGTGGGTGTGAGTTGGAACACAATTTGAACAAACCCAGCTGTAACTTACCTTCCCTTCAACGGTTGACGCAAAGCTCTTGGCGTCTCGCATCCCCAAGTCTCGGCTTACGCTTTGACTGTGCGCAAAGAGAGCGATTAGCTTTGCATGCAAGTTAAGCTGTAAAAATCCAAGTTAGCCACGACAAATATTAACAATAGCAGGTGTGAGCCACATACGCCGCTAAAGTCTTGAACTTCCAAACGCTTTTTGCTACGCAGGGCGTATGCGTTGCAAGAATCTTCAGTAAAGCGGGCGAATTTGACCTTTCGCTCGGCAGGGGTATCCGAGTCGTCTAGCTCTGCGTACCCACGACGCCGAGTGCTTGTTGGCTCGCTCCTCGGTAGCGCGGGGTCGATCAAGCTGTCGGGGACTAGTGGAGGTGCCGCAGAGTCCCCATTCTCGCTCGATCCCCAACCCGGAGACTCTGCGGCATGTTCAGCCGCTGCTTGCTGCTCGCCTCGATTGATAGCAGCAGCTAGCTGTTCGAGAATGCAAGGCATAGTAAAATAAATTGATAAAAAAGGAGAGAGAAAAAGAGTGTACAAGGCGCAACGCGAGGAGAAGAGAGAAGGGGATTTTTGCACCGAACACGCAACAGCCACTGGTTTTGTATCATGGCGGGATTGGTTCGCCGTTGGGCCTAAAATAAATATTACCAATTTACACCACATGGTGCTCTTGGCCGCCGATATATGCGTACCGGAATCATTGTGGAGACTCCCAGAATGACGAGTTGGTCAGTGTGTCCCAAATAAAATACCTCTGAGCCTCGTCGCTCCAGTACCGGTGCAACCTGTTGGAGTCAGCTATAGGTATAACATTAGTAAGTATACCTACTAACGGTTTGAGGAATATTCTCGCTTACCTTGGAGAACAGCAGCTTGTTGGACCGCTGTTGAACTGGTGCTGGCTTGAGTGTTAACTGTCAGTGCTGAGTGGGATGAAGGCCCAGATAGATTATTGGGCGCTGTATCGTTTGCATCGTAGGATGTGGACTGCCTGGTTCGCTTATGTGTGTTCATGGATGAACCGACGTTCTCTTTGACCCCCGGAGGTAACGCCGCTGCCGGGATTCCCCCACGACCTCGGCCACGACCTCGGCCACGTCCACGACTTCGAGTCTGGCCACTAGCTTGACCCCCACGATTTGGGGTATTCGCTGCACGATTGGCCAAGGTTGGATCTTCGGATGTGGATTCGGGCGCGGTGGTGGCTTCACGCTGCGCTTGCGCTTGTTCGGCAGCCTTCTTGAGAACTACAGGTCAGATGGTTAGTACAAATGCTATCTTTCCAATAGGCAAGCACTCACGTCGATTATGCTCCCGCTTTTCTGCACGTTGTGTGGCAACCTCGTTGAGGCGAGCAATCGCACTTTGACGGATGGAAAGGTACTCATCGGCATTAAGGAGACGGGATGGGAGCGCAGAATGCGCACGGGCAACCCCGTGAATATGTTCGTAGTTTGTCATCGAGTTCAAGTTGAGAATATAATTTATTGAGTCGCCGTGGTTGGATATTGGTCTTGTGATTGTGGTGAGCTCGCGCTCTTGGCGGACCATTTTGCTACCGGATTCATCGCAAACAGACTCGGCACAGTGATGCTGTAGGTTAATGACACATTTAACGTGCTAATGAAAGTTAATGATTAGAATATGTCAAGTATGATATTTAAGTTTAGAGTCACATACCGCACAGATAGCAACTTCATGATACTCTTGTCGTATCAATGCTGGCATGCACAGTTCACGGTCAACTTCGGAGCGCCACACGAATGGGTTGTAGACCAGAAATGAGTGTTTTGAGTCAGTCGACATCACAATGTGAACAACACGTCGAATAGCAAGTCGATTTATGGAATCTTCTTGCTCGAGTGGGTTGCACAGAATGATATCCGATCCAATCTCGACCTTGTTCCCGTTTTCCGCAATCATCTGTGTTGCAGAATCGAAAGGTGTCGACTATTAGCTGCGGGACCGGACAAAACCCCCCTGCCGATGTATATACTCAGGAATGTGAATGAATAAACAAGAATTGTATAGAATACAAGTGAATTTTAGATTTTAAGAGAATGCAAAAGAATGCTCAGGGATTCCTGGGAATTCCCAGGAACTCCCAGGATTCCTCAGGATTGCCAAGGAATCTGAAGGAATCTTTGCTATTCCTGCTGGATCCTTTACATGAGTGGTGCATGTCTTCACTGGCATTAAAATTACAGTCTCAGGGGTCTCAGTTCTTGTATATTTGTACATCTAGGCTTTGAACTCTGAACAAAGCAGCTTAGCCACTAGCTACAAGCAGATATACAGGCCCACAGGGGTCTCAGAACAATCTTTCAGGGTTGCTAGAGGCCAAAGAGAGAGCATATAGTCAGCATATATCCAGCATATACCCAGCATACAGCTGTTGTAAAGCCAATCTGAGCTCTACTACTAAATTTGGTAGTTGGACTTACCAAAAAAGGAAAAAATCTAAATGATAGAAAAGATGCAGCCAGGCACCAGGAGTCTGAATCTGTCTTCAGAATTGCTTAAAAGTTAGTATTGGTGGAGAAAAATGCAAAATACTTTCCCAGACCCGAGTCTTTTTGCTTTCTGCCCCGGAAAAATTTGAAATTGAAAGCGCTTAAGGGGTCTGCAATGACGTAGAGCCTGCACAGAATCCAAGAATTGACTCTGCACCTACGTCATTGCAGACCCCTTAAGCGCTTTCAATTTCAA
>WSTH01000339.1:0-27658 GCA_019616345.1 Ceratobasidium sp. 395
ACGAATGATGTTCATGGAGCACTCTTAGGCCTCTCAGAGATTGCAAAAGGTTTCAAAGAAGGGGGATATGAGGAAGAGCGGCTACAGGTATAGTAATACTCTCTTGGGGAACTCTGGTTCAGACATAACGCCCTTGCTAGTGCTTCAAACACCTTGGAACACTCCCAAGCTCGTCTTATCAAAAGTTCCGGGGAGACCTCATTGTGGAGGGCGCATGTCTCCTGATGGCCGAGAGCGTTTCACTCGAAGCACTCTCGCTCCCACCAACAAAAGGAGCTCCAGACTGGCGTCAAATCGTTATTAATAGCGGGATGAAGCATCAGAATGAGGCGGTCCAGGCGGCCGCCACCCTTGCCTTGGCCGCGATAAGCGAGTTGGTAGATTGTGCTCCTGAAGTCCTAGCGTTTTCACGAGAATTTCAGACGAAAAATGCAAGTCCCGCCGCACAATGTAGTATTTCTAGAGCCTTGGGAGCTTTGGCATACGACAAGTTTGGAAACGGTCTTGATGAAGCAATCGAATGTCTTTTGGGGGGTATCACAGTTAACGTGAGCACTAATTTCATGGCTGCGACCTTTACGAGTCTAATACCTTGGACTAGTCCGAAACCTACAGCAGAAGGGTGGAGGCCCGACGGAACTGTATTGCATCGCTGGCTGATATAGTGACACGTGTCATGCACGCTTCGCCTGGCTGTGAGTTTTCGTGCCTTTATGTTATTTCGGATGCTTATGCTATGTGAAGTGCTGTCTTCAAGTATGAGTAGAATATACACAACTATTCTATCCGGACTTGAGGATTATGCGGTCGATCAACGTGGTGATGTTGGCTCTTGGGTACGAATAGCCAGCTTACGAGCCATTGCATCGACTTCCGAGGCACTCTTTGCTAAGAGAAGCGACCTGAGTCATTTCGAGGCTTACCTACCACCTGGAGCATGGTATGATGCTATTGGAGGCGTACTCAAACAAGGGGCCGAAAGACTAGACAACGTTCGCGCTGTGGCAGGAGAACAGCTTATGATTTTGGTCTGGAATCCCACCATCAGGAAATCTGCAGTTGACTCTTGGGCAATTCCTGGGCTAAATAAACTGGAATCTTCGTTTCCTCAGTAAGTTCGTTTGAGGCGTCCAGCTTGTAACAATGCACTTAAGAGAAACAGGAATCAGCCCGTGTCGTGGAGTGATGGAGAATGGCTATTCCCCAAAATGGCACCTTTACTTGACATTGAAGCCTACCGACTAATATTGCTGTCAGGGATCATCACTAGCCTTGGGAGTCGGAACGAGAGCTCGGCAAGTGGGCTTTATCGACGAACGGTTATTCGTGCTAAACAACGGCTCCATCTGACAGCAACTCCCACTAGCTAATGGGCTGTGTGTATACGCCAACACCTTACCTTTAGCTTCCGACCCGAATACCCGGGAGCAACATTGGAGTTTAATCGAGCTGGTTGACGCGGTGTTGGACGTTGGGCGAGCCAATCTTTCGTCCAACAACGTTATGATTCCGGTCCTCAAAACTTTGGATGTATTATTTGAGGGCGAAGTTCTGGGTAGGTTGGGTTCGAATGAGGCGGGCACGAAAAGGTATGTAGGTTGGGCCCGAGTTGCAAACACACTAGCCAACCTGGCCCAGGTTGCGAATAGCCTTAGACCAAGCTGGAAAAGGTAGTGGTAAACTGAAGAACGTGCAACGAATTATTGGCGCAATGAAAGTGTAAGTTCGAGCTAAGCTATTGAGAAGTCGCGTGTGTTTACCATTCAATAGTGTCGTTGACTTTATTGCCCTAGCACCCGTAGCTGAAATAGCCTGTCGCTATACTGAAACGTTCTTAGGACATCACTTCCCTAAGGTATGCCCCATACTATAGTCGTTCACGAAATCGACTGAGGCCACTGCAGGTTAGCGCAGATACAGCTGAAGCACTATACCTTTTGACCCAGACCCAAGATGTGGGCGAGTCAGAGGAGCTCGAACAATTATTGCTTGAGACGCCCTGGTATGTTTGGCTTCGGAAATATTGGCGTGAGTGCTGATGTTCGTTTAGGATCAGTCTCGATGACGAGGCTCGCAAGCTCAAAGCAAAGCAAGTAGCCGCACTACTCCACGCTGTGGCAGTGGACACATAGATGTGTTTATATCGTGAAGCGAATGAGCGTACAAATCATGGCTATGGCTGTAATTAGATCTCAGTAGAAAGCGGAGGTCATCTTGAGATAACGAGCATCGTATCCTTCGATATCACATACTTGGCTGAATATCAATCAATAAGATATCCCATAGAGCGATCAAGTAGTAACAACTCACCAGGGAAGAGGCCAGTTTCACCTCGGGCGTTGGTTCCTCGCCACCAATCTATAAAGTTTGTATTGGTCAGACGTAAGACCTAGCGACTACGATGCGTACCCTTGTCTATCGTCTCGATGTTGGCAATACGTTCGCCTTCATTAAACGAGATTTCGTTATTGTCGCGTGCCTATCAAATTCATAGATTAGTTACGATAAACTCTCGAGTATTGAGGCTAAATGTAACCCACTTCATAGTCGTGGCTTGCAACTCCCTGGTGATCCGAATACCCTCCGCCTGGATGTTTCTCATGTAAGTTTCTCGGCCGACCCGGACCGTCAGTATATGCAGGCGGAACTTCGTGAACTTCGTCTGCTTCAGCGTGAGCAAGGTGCGCAGAGTTGGAAGGACCAGATGGAATGCTGGGTGTATGCGCATTGTTCACAACAGCAGACGATGAGCTATCCGTAAGCCTAGGCGTTTGTGGACTTTGTATTGAAGGAGGGCTGGGGTCGAGGGTCGAAGGATTTGGATTGATGGGAGTCAATAAGGTAGGAGTCGATAGAGGAGAGGTTAATAGAGCTGAAGTGGAAGACAGATCGGGTGGAGAGCCCAAGGGGGACGACCCGATCACGCTCTGCCTATTCGCACGTCCTAGTACACCCATAGACAAGGAGGTTAATGCGCGTGAGACTCGAGACGGAGATTCTTTCTCTACGCTAAACGAAGGTTGAGGTAGATTCGGTTCAACTTCTCCAGATAATAGCTGCGTCATATCTGGGACAAGAGCCAGTTCGCCCCCTTCTGCATGCTGATTCCGGGCAATAGTATGCGCAATATACCAAACCGCTGCGCCGAATGCTCCCGTTTCAGCTGACGAGTCAATCGGACGCAATCCGACCTGAAGTTCACCATCGGTTAGTGATTTATGGAAGATAGCGAGCAAGTTGTCTGGTTTTTTGATCGGATTCGAGGTGCGAACAATGAGTTTCTACAGAGCCAGGTCAGACAAGCAGCGGCGCCATAGTGATCAGATGACAGGTTTGATATTACCTGGACACGGTGTTTGTTTACGGCACACCAGTGAAGTGCGTTTGCAAACCGTACCCCTTCTCGCTCATCGACAGCAGCATCGCGCTTTGCACTTGAGGCTTGTGGATTAGACATCGCGTAGTGGATGCATACAAACGCCGGACTCACGCTAAGGGCAGAGCTTGTATATCTTGAAGAACTATCGTGTCAGGTTGAACTAAAAACAAGCGCAAAACCGCTTACAGGAGCAAAGTCTAGTGCCGAAGGCCATCTGCCCAGAACTGAGCTGTATCGCTTTGTAGGATGCGCACACCATGTCCCCAGAAGTCATGTTCCAGTCTACAATCATAAACACATCGCCATTCTGCATAATTATAAGTAAAATATGATAGATGTTATAACTGAATACGACTCACATGAAAGTTCGTGTCAATGTTTCTCCACAAGTCGTCTTCAAACAACCTTACATCAGGCCTTCGAACGTAGGAAATTCGAGTTGGGCCAATGACGTTGGGCATCGTGCTAATAATAGCGCGATCCAAAACGCCAGTAATAGTTATTTCGGCTGATTTAGGAAGGCCACTAGGAAGAGTGACTATCACTTCGGATGCTTGGGGCCAGTGTGGTTGAGTTGGTTTCACTACGGCACCATAAACACTGAGCGCGTGCTTGAGGAGTTGCTCGACTAGGTCATTGAATTTATGTCGTTCGGAAGACTCAAGAAAAGGAACCTCTGTGCGAATCTGAAACGCAGAAGAGGCTTCCGGTCGAATGAACCAAATTAGGGAAGAGGCACGGATGACTTGGTACGCAAAAACGACGTACTGGTTGTACTAGATGCCGTGTACAAGTAATTCGCGGTTTTTTCTGACGGCCTGCGATATGATGTGTGAACTAAGCCCAAATTATAGGCAATGAACAGCGCTCACCATGTCGGATGCGAGACGAAACCAATAGACGGGTAAGTTTCCCTCACTTTGAAAGTCTTGGTTGACTTGACATCTGGTAGAGGCAGGCCGGAAGCACTTGATTCACGAAGCGGAAACTCTTTAGGCCAGTAAATAATATTATGGACTTCAACATCCCGTCCTGATCGTGTTGAAATGCTAGATTAGTCAGAGGCCTGAAGTGAGCCAATCAACACACCAGCATCGAGATAAGCAAACGACACAGTTGTAACTCCAGCTCCTATGTCTATCCCCCAAACAACAGTAGTGACCCCACTCCACGGCAGCGGTGGCACGATGTTGATAGTGCGCGTGGGTGTTTTTTCTTCGCGATAATGTTTTGATACGTGAGGAAAGTCGCCATCTTCGGGATTCGGATTTTTCTTTCCGAACCAAGACATAATTTCTGAGCAGCAGGTATAGGTGGACGGAGAGCAGAGAACGTATGGCGGTGTTGTGTAGATAAGTCTGTGCAGGGGTTGATGGGAGTACTGAAAGGAGCTACTGCACAGCCCCAGACATCACTCATGAGCGCCTATGTTCTCATAATTCGCGCCACGCCTTAGCCACGCGTATACCATGGCTTGCATCACTATACATACACCCTTTTCCCTAGATCAAATCTCGCTCGCTGCCACCAGCCGAATACTGTAGCTTACGTATGGATCGCTTCACGTCATTGCAAGATTGCGATCAAGTTCACAGTTTTGGTTCAGACATGATCCTAGACAATCTTGATATTTGGATCAAAACCAACTCCTACCAAAGGCTAGCCGAATATGGGCGGCTTCTTAACCGCAAGGATACCTTCGAGTCAGTCCTATCCATTGTGCATTCTCCGCTCTCAAATATATCCGCTAACACTGTTTAGATGTTGGATACCTTCGGAAGGAAAAACTTTCGGGGTATATTGGGATTTTGTTAAGCGTCCAAAGCGTCCTCGGCTTGAACATTGTTGTTATGTTACCCTAGATGGCATCCAAGTACCTCATAGATTCATCCGAACGCCAAACGAGATCTCTATGAGATGTTGTGGAGTGGTCCGGTCCGGCCCGCTCCTGCCCCTGGGCCCCTATTTGGGGTTGTATTTAGACTTGCTCGCGCCTGCGGCGCAATCCAGTCGTTTCCTCTTTCCTCTCACCGCGCGCACTCGAGTTCGACGCGCTTGCCTCGCTACATGAGAGACATTGGGTGCTGGCGCAATGTGAGCGCTGAAGGGGGGCATAGGAAATTTCTTTTTGGTAAATTACAGACTACTGGTAAGAACTATCCGATGGTTGAAATCAGTATTAGACTTCTTATGGACTGATTGTTCCACTAGACCAAGAAGATCTACTAGAAGACATCACACAAGCTGAACTGCGGACCATCAAGGTAGAAACCAGTTGGATTTATGACTGTAAGAAAACTCCCCGAAAGGAGTGTTCCCAAAACTCTAGCTCGACAGTCGGCAATAGTTCTAACGGAAGTGGCACCGGAAGTGGAACCAGTGCCCGCTTGGTTCATGAACAGCTTGTTCAGAAGGGCCGCAACGGCTCGGCAGAACTGGGCCCGCTCATACCGAACGTTCCAAACGCTTGCCTGGCTATGGACAAGAAGGCGAACTTCGTATGTGACTACAAAATAGCCGACAAGCTCTCGTTGTTTTTGGCTTTCACTATGCGCCCATAGGCAAGTATATTAGTCCTTTCAACAAGCACGTTGGCTAACTTGTGTGCGTAGAATGGCTACGAGATAGGAAGATTGTCAGACAGCCAGTTATTGTGCCGGTAATCGACTTGCCTGGTGCTCAACAGTGTTGAATCTTTAGGTATGTACATGAGCGAAGCAAGTTTAAATATGAGAGAAAACGACTCAACAGGAAAGGGAACAGGGAACGGGAATGTATGCATGTAAGATTTAGATAAGATAGGCATAGCCGCAGGCTGAGCGAGGGTGGCCTTACAGATAGGCTATATGCGCATCATCCATCGAAAAGTCAAGCAATTCGCGGGTGGCACGGCTGGGAAGTCCTCCGTACTGTTGGCTAACACGTTTACTTCTAATCACAGAGGCACCCGAACAAAAGTCTAGTGTTTCTTATTAATAATCAAGAAATCGGATTTTTTGGGCGGCCTCGGATGTTAAAAAGTTGCAAAGTTGCATTTCTCCTATAATGTTCGTCAATCGTTTCCCGTGTAGCTACGCAGCTGGAACTCGTTAAGCGAGCATGAGAGGCATTCTATGCGAATCTTACCACGCATAAGTTACGTTTGAGGAAGCTGTATGTGCGAAGGCGCTTGGTTTCTAGTAGTAGTTGTTCCACTTGTAGCCAACAGTTCTGTGCCATACGACCGACTCGGGCTCATCCCCATTATGCGCTGTTCAGTATAATAAGATGCATCATTATAATAAGCAAAATCCATCTCAAATCCATACATTCTCTTTGCAATCGCAGGGAATCCGCAAAACTCGTCATCGAAGTTGGTGTTCACGTGAGATTAGATGCTTCGAAGCAAGGCGTTTAAAGTCTTGGCGTTTCAATACTTACGACCTCCACCCCGCGTACTGTTTGCTTTACGTGTAACTTGCTTCGCTCGCTTATGGTTGTTTGGCGGTAAAGGTACTAGGTAACATCCGTAGCACGGACCTTGCATCATACTGAACCAAGTCTTGCATTCTATTAGATGAACTTTGGCCCCGTCGTTCCTCCGGGTGGTTTGGGGAGGCCCGACGCTACGCGCCGGGCCTGTTCCATGAGACTCGGCGCTTACGGATCGATAGACCCTGAGTGTCTCAGAGAGACAGACCCTGAGTATGACATAAGACTCCCGCGGTGTTTCTTCCATTATTAGTTGATAAACTTTGGAGCCCCGTTGCACTCCGGGGGAGCGTTGGGGTGGCCCGACGCTACGCGCCGGGCCAGTTCCATTCAGCGCTTAAGTTAGACCCTGAGTGTCTCAGAGAGACAGACCCTGAGTATGACATAAGGTTCCCACGGCGTTTCTTCCATTATTAGTTGATGATCCTAGAAAACCTAGACGCGTGGATCACCATTGGCGCCAACCAACGACTCACTGAATACGCGCGAGTACGCCCTAAAACGAACACTGTTGAGTAAGTTTGTTGAATGCTATCTATAAGAATTCCTTGGATAGAGTTCACACTGTGCCCATAGGTGCTGGATACCGTCAGTAGAAGGGGAGAATTTCGCAGTCAATTGGGACCTTGTCAAACGGTCGAAGCGCGCTAAATTTGGACTAAGATCCGAACTATGGCTAGATGGTACTGATGTAGGAGAGAGATTAATTATGCCAGCCTCCAGTCTTTCCTCTGGGGGGGAAAGCGGGCTCTGGGATTATGTTGGTACCAATAATAAAGGCAAAAGGAAGTTTCTGTTCGGTAAATTACAGCTCACCGGTAAATTAGTTTCTCATGCTGGGGCGAAACCGTTAATCTAACAGAACAACTTCTTCCCAGATCAAGAAGACCTTGCACCGCTGAATGACCCGAAGCTCGAGTACCTTAACACAATCAAACTAAAGCTTACTTGGATCAAAGGGTGCAAGAAAGTATACCACGACAAGGATTCCGAGAGCTCCGACTCAGGAGGCGACCAAGAGGCTACTGCAAGTGACGCAAGGAGCGCGCCTCCCGTGAAGTGGGTGAACGAGCAGATGGTAAAAAAAGGTCACGGTGGTTCTGCCGAACTAGGTCCTCTAATCCCGAAGCCCCCCCGCGCAAATACCAGCAAGGGAAAGAAGAAAAAGAAGGAGCGCACCTGGCATTGGAGCTACCGCAAGGCAGCTGACCCGCCACCTTTATATTTTATTTTCCATTATGCACCCAAAGGTAAGCGTTTCCCTGGTTTTAAACAAGTGATCTGCATAAATAATTGCGTACACAGATTGGCTACAAGACAGAGAGATCATACGAAAATCGATCACCATACCAGCTGTTGACTTGTCCAACACCGAGTTACAGTCGCAACCCACCCACGACGAAACTGTTGATGCTTTACAGAATCGCGCACTCTCACCCACACCATACCGGGAGCAAGAGACAACAACTCCAACCAATAATCTTCCCCGTGAACATTCTCTCCAACCCAAGGTAGGATTTTTATTTGATGCCTGCCTATCATCGTTGATTAATTGCCTTTGCACGGTTCAGGCTGAACCTCTAACATCAACAGCTCAAGAAGAGTTGCTGCTTCCACCGCACCAAGGCACTGGCCACACCGACAACGCTATAGCTTCAGACCAAGACAATCCCATGGATCGAGACGAGAAAGCTCACCTGCTGTCGCTTATGCACCCTTCCACCAATTCATCCCAACTACAGCAGCCTAGCGCTGGGTCACTCATATTGTCCGCAAAACGTGAGAGAGAGCCAACTCCACCAAGCTTTGAGGTCATCTCAAGTGACGACGAGATTGTGGTTCTGGAGATCAAACCGCCGAAGCAGATGGTCGGTGCACATTTACCTGTGGTGGATTGATTCGCTTTTATCTAAAATTAACCCTTTAGACCACCAAACGACCTCGGATTAAGTATGAGGGCGAAGACTTGAAGCCTGTCACAGACGTGCTCGAGCGAAAGCCTACTGTACCCCACCAAGAAATTGATACCTGGCGTCTGGGATGCTAGGGAAGCGCATGGCTCGTATCCCCTCATAATTCGCTACCTTCGAACCATTCCATGTGTAAAATATATGCACGAAGTAGTTCTCCTATTGTTATGAACATATTTGCGCCTGGTGTGCAAAATTGCCTTCAATGTCGTCGCAAGGCTTGGGATGATATCTTGTCCTGGTAGGGAACCGTATTGCTGGATTAAATAGAGTGTATGCGTGCACGGCCCCGGGCGCTTGAAACTGTTTGGCCTGCATCATCAGTAGCGCCACACGGTCGAGGGAAGTTATGCCTCTCCACCACGCCGCATCGCGACTTAGCATATCACTAATACGGAGGAACATTACCATTTCACCTCCTACTATGAGTCGTCTCAATGCTATACCATATGACGTGCAAGAGTTTCTCGAGGACTACCCGGACCTTGGTGAGACCAGGGCTGGAGAGGCTAATAGTCCCAGCGCGCAACGGAACTTACGTTTCTATTCCAACGCTATTAAATGCCATCCAGACGGCTTGCTCATCGAGGAGCTACTAACAGAGTGAGTAGTGTACTCGTCTTGATACGGTCGTTGCATTTGAGCCGAAAGAGGCCCCAAATCCTAACACCGAATTGAAAAATAGGTGGCAAGGTAATTACAAAGAATTGGAGGCAAGGCATGGTTTCATTCAGTGGCTGTAAGTCGTATTTAAACACGCGTAACCTGTATTCGAATCTTACATCGTGAGCCAAGTTTCCCTATTCCTGAACAAGGTACATAGACGTTCACCAGTGATCACGTTGGTGATGGAATCCTGACCGCTCATACTGCAAGGCGTCAACTTCTATGCTCGTCCCCTTACTCGCTCCGAAATCGCTGGAATAAACGCTTCTCCTGAGATGCTAACGCGGGTTCGGAGGGCGTACGAACTCATGTTAGATTTCTACGGGATGCGCCTGCTAGACGTTGGGACTGGGTTGGTTGGGAGGAAAGAGGATGGCTGGAAGGCACGATACCAGAACCTTACACGTAAGAAGCCTGTTGGCGAAAGACTTTAGTTTGCTTTACTGACTTGTTATTTGAGGCGCATCGCACAACAACCTTCGCATTACACGTATTCTCAAGTTCTTATCGATTGCGTCACACCCTCATTATGCGGCGCCTTTTGTTTTGCATGTCTTGTCCGAGCAGTCCGAGCATGGCTTGCTAAACACACCAACACTCCAGAACAGCCTGGATAAGTGGTGGGCAAACTGCAATAGGGATACGGCTGAACGAGAAGCGGTTCAGGATATGGTTAGGCGCGCGAGGTCAGCTAACAGGATGCCGGATGGGGAGGATAAATGGATTTTCAGGCGAGATATGTACGAAGCGATCGTCGCGGCGAGAGCGGAAGGGAAGGGGCTTGTCCTTCCTGCTGATAGTTAGCTAAATCGAAACATATTACGCTATCTTGAAGTGATTCATGGTGGGATGGCTCTATTCGCAAAGGATTGAGTAGCAAGTTAAAACACGGAACACATTGCTATAGTACAAAACTGGCACGACCTCTGGAACAATAGACGTTTTAACGATATGACAGGTTCATTAATCTAACTCTGCCGCCTCAGCTTCCATTCCGGCGTCCCAAACTTGACGTTCTACGGTGCCTTCCAGGCGACACACAGGGCACCTAAGCGTCACACGAGAGTTAGGAGCAGCATTTTGCGTAGGGCCCCACCCATTGACGCGGGCACTCGTCACAAGGCACTCCGCATGTAAGGTATGCTCGCAGACTGGGTTCTCTCCGTTGACGCGGAAATCTTCTCCATCCGCATATACCCGAATCCCGTCCTCAACTTTTTGGCGCATGGGACCTCCAGGAACTATCGAGCGCATGATAGGATAGCGGGGGGTGATTATGTGAGGCTCGTCGGAGGGTTCCTCGTCGTCAGCAGGTCCAAGCAAACACGCGGGATCATCACATCTCCACCCGGCCTCGCGTTCCTTCTCCTCGACTACTTGCCTAAACGTTTTCACAGCTTCTGGTGGGGTCCACTTCTTCTGAGGGGGCGGTGTCCTGGGGCGTGGTGGCGGGGCGGGTGCTTGAGCAGCGGGCTGAGCATCACCAGTTCTCGGCCCAGCGCCAGGACGTGGGTTCGGATTGAACAAGAGCGGAACAATAATGGTCTCGTCCCGCCCGTCTGCGTGACCTAAATCAATCCGCAGAGTGATTATGCTGTCCAGCATTTCTGGGCGAGCGGCGGATGGAGGTTCATTAGAGCTTTGGTCCGCCTGTTCAGGTGCGTTCCCCTCGAGTTCGGGATCCGTTTGTCCAGGGGTAGTTGTGGACGGACGCTGGCGGCCCTCGATCGGCTCCAATGCGGGCATATCCTCATCATAATCCGATTCAGCGCCGTCCTCTGAGAAAGTCTCTTCGTCCTCGGACTCGCTTTCTAAGCTAGGCATGGTTGCAGAGCTAGTGGAAGCTCTACTACGATTTCCAGGTCCAGAGCGGCGACCGGTAGTCAAGTCACGGAGCAACGACGCGGGACCATGTAGCATAGCCCGAAGCCCAGTGCGAGGCGAGAGAGGCCCTTGGGGTGCGTTTCGAGTCGTAGAAGCCGAAGCAGTAGATCCAGCGCTCCTGGTACTACGAACTGAAGCCGTGCTGGATGTAATCCCACTGGTACTTATGCGACGAGGAATCAGATTCGAGACCATTGCACGCAGCTGACCAAAACCATGGCGATGGCTCTCGCTGGACTGAGATTGTCCAGCGGTCGATGTCGATGCGGTAGGTGTACTCTCAGCTGGAACTGAGGGACCGGCTGTTGAGGAAGAGGCTGCGGATGTTGTGGGTGGTACGGGGTCTGAAGCTGTTTCTGGTGCTGCAGCGGTGGGGGCGGGAGCAGAAGTAGAAGCAGAAGCAGGCGCGGGAGCAGGAGCAGGCCGAGACGGACGCATCCAAGACGGGGTGATGGGTTGTGGAGGGCGTCTAGGCGTAAGCCTGCCAAACATGGCTACTGGACGATCGCGATCCTCTACGTTGCGACGAGGTTCAGCAGGTCGCTGAGGCACAGGTGGGCGCCGACGAGTTGGGGAAGCAGCAGACGGTGTTTCAGATGAAGGAGCAGGCGTTGAGGTAGCAGGCGTAGGAGCGACGGGGGGTACCGTAACAGGCGCTGGAGCAGCATTTGGAACGGGCGCTGGCTGCGATGTCGCTGGTGCTGGTACCGTTGATGGCGCCTCGAAATTATTACCAGCTGATTGTGCCGGCCGACGAGCAGGGGGCTGTCGAGGCGGAGCTGGAACGCCAACTGAATGAAGCAATGGCCCAAACAGAGTCTCAAACATGTCGAGCACGGAGGCGGGGTCGTTATTTCCGCTTGCTCCACGCGGAGTAGCGCGCCCACCCTCGCCGTTCGACCTGGGCTCCTCGTTTTGCTCGGAACGATCACGCGCATCGTCACGGTTGCGTGGAGGGCGAGGGAAGGGTCCACCAGGTGCTTGCGCGCGAGGGACTCGAATAACGGGTCCTATCGTAAAGAAGTCTTGAAAGTTGAAGCCATTTAAGTTCATAGGCTCGTCAGGAGGGAGATTGAGAGTGTCGCTCTTCGGATCGATGTCAAACCGACATGTAGGGCAAGTCGTGTGTCGAGCTACGGGATATGCAAACGATTAGATGCTTATCACTAGAATAGATTAGGGGCGGGAACTCACAGAGCCATGGTAGTAGGCATGTTCGATGGAAAACATGGCCGCAAGGAAACGCAAGCACGGCAGTCTCCAGTTTACGTTCCTTATCTTCTTTCTCGAGTTTCTCCATGAGCTCACGACGTTTAAGCATATCACGAAGAGCCTGTTCGTGGGCATCCTCCCCTACTTGTTCTTTCAGCTCCGATCCAGCCTCCTCAACTTTCGACTTGTCCTGCTCCTTTTCCTTTTCCCTCTCGATACCAGGTTCTTCCAGTAACTCTCCATAGCACACAGCGCAAACAGCACCTTCGTCCCCACAAACAGACTTCCATCGCTTGAGAAGCCCACTTTCCGCAACCTTGAGACCGTTTGCTAGACGTTCTGCTCGTTTGGGATCGGCCGGTAGCTCGCCCCCGCCTTGACCAAATAGGAACGGAAGGAAGGGGAGGGGTGGTAGCGGCGGCTGACCACCGTTCGTTGCATTAGGTGCTTGTCCTTGTCCTTCGGTGGGAGGATTGCCTGGGTTGGTACCTCCACCGGGTGGCGGGCGGCCACCCATTGGGAATGCCGCTGCCATAGCCTGCGCGGCAATATATGGCGCGAGTAAAGCTAAATCGGCTTGCATCTGATCGGGATTAGTATCGGGACCGGTGGTAAGCCGTCTGGCGGCCTCCATTACCGGGTCGGGAGGTGCGTTCGGATTAGGTGGTGGAGGAACATCGGGCAATGGGATCGTATTGAGATGCGGCGACTGATTGCCCTGGTTAGGAGATGCAGGCTCAGCTGGAGCAGGCAATTCTTGGACGACGTCAAGCATAGGGCCGTGCTCAGCGACTGGCGGGGTGGTGATCGATAGTTCACTCATCCTGGGAGGCGCAGACTCAAGTACAGCCGTCTCGTCGTCTACACTGGGTCCGCCCGCTCCAGTACCTGGTCGGATCTCTCCATCAGTCTCGTCTTCGACAGTGACGTGGAACCGTCTCCGCTGCCTGGGTCGCTCCGTATCCTCGTCGAATGCCGGCGGTTCCCGCGAAGTTGAAGCAGGTGCGGGGGTGGAGATAGGGGCGGTTACGGACGAGCCGAGATCGAAGCTCTGGGTTGGCGGTGGTAACCGCCCGCCTTGTTGCGGTCGCTCACCTTCGATCGAGAGACCACTGTCGACCTCCATGGCGTCGTGCCGGTCTTCGTCCCTGTCCGGGCTTGAATTACGTTCATTACTAATGGGTTCGTCTATCGTGACAAAGCAAGTTTGCTATCGAATCAGTTCTCCCCGCCGGTACGCGTACACGACAAAGTACTCACGGTCCATATCGCCAGAGGAGAGGTGGCTGTTAGACATTTTGTTGGGCGCGATGGGTTTACTTGAAAGATGATCTGCAGATGCACAGACCGGCTTAAGCAGTGTAGAACGTGTATGATACGGCCAAGATTGGTCTATTACACGTCGTCGATAGCGATGAACACGAGTTCAACAAAGCAGCTATGGATGATATTACAATTATTTAGGTGGTGTTCGTTCGGTGGCTGGCGGGTGGAGCTGCAGGCGATGGTGGTGGTTAAAGGCAAGAGACAAAGTAGGGGTGTTTCTTATGACATCGGCGTCTGAAGTTCTAGTGCTTTCCAGTAAACACCGCCAAATAGACGCTCGGCCTGGGCCTGTTTCCTCCGAACTAGACGCATACAGTCCATTCTAGTCATTCATGCAGCTCTAAAGTAGACAGCAACCGCAACGAGTACCACTCTATATGGGAGCCACGTCGGCGCTATCGCAGTTGTAGAAGGTGATCGATGCTCCAAACCTGTTGATACCGATAACAATAGCGTCTATTGCCACGCTTTGTTCACCTTTTCAACCAGTGGCCAGGCCTTTCAGACAGTTTATGTCGCTCAGTAATCCCACATGGGTACCCTACAATACCAGGGTGCTAACAGAAAAGTCTGGGTTTACTTGACAATACAGTAAAAGAGCGCGCTCACACCAAACATCGGCAAAACAAACAAACAAAAAAGCCTACAATACAACAAGCTCAATCCCTCTCATTCTCTCTAGTCGCATACGCAGCCTGCAAAACCATCATCGGTCCTTGCACGGCGCTCACCAAGAGCGCACACGCCACATCTCCCGCCGTCTTCCTAACCTCGTTTGTCAGACCCCTTTCAGCCCCACACTCTTCAACTATCCGCCCAATCTCCTCTCGATGAGACTCGACGGCCAATCGCTTACCGCGACCGACGACCGACACCAAACGGCGCTTAGAGCCTAGCGATTGGGCTTGCGACACGATCGACCGAAGTGGCGTGGCCGAGGCGTTCGTTTTAAACGTGACCCGCGAAAGAGCCGATGCTACGCCCGGTGAAAGAGCAGAGACGTCGGGCTCGGTGCATCGCGTCCACATCATGTCATCCAACGTATCCGATGCGAGTCGGGTTTGGGTGTCTGTGTGCGCATATACCGTATCCGGGAAACCGGAAATCTGTCGGAACGAAAGTATTAGTAAATGTTACCATAAACCATAGCGTATTACTCACCGAATGAATCGTCAAGTTATTGGCTTTCATAGCTGCAGCAACAGCTTCAGCCTGTTCGTTTCTGCTCTCGCCCTCTATCTCCCTATCTTTCCAATGCACACCACCCTCTGTCCTCAAGCTCACGCCCTGTCCACCTGTATGTGCCATTTCAGGAATAGCAACTGGCTCGACATCATCTGCAGCTTCAGTCTTGCGCATCCGCACGACCGTCGCGCTCACGGACGTGTGTGCACACAACTGTACTACAAACGATAGCGCCAGTCGATCATCTGGCCCGCCAAAGAACGGAAGGAACAGGTGATGCGTCCCGCCGCTTCCACCAAGGCTTTGTCCGTTTGCACGCCCACGGTCGATAAATAGTGCAACATCGGTCGGAGTTCGTGCAAACAGCTGCCTAAGGAAATGCGAATGGATTCCAGATGAGGTGTTGTCCATTCCGCCCATTCCGGCCTTGAACAGCGCGTCAAACGGATTATGGGCTTGCTGTGCGGGTGTTACAGCAGCGGAAACATGGCCGGTCTGTCCGGGTCCCAACAGCGCCGGCGTCCATCCCACGACAATCATTTCGTCTCCATTATGGTTTGAATGCTCCGTAACGGTTGCGGCAAAGTTTTCATGGCCAACAATAGTCAACGAGCTCGATACGGGTACGTCCTCCAGTTCAGCGAATGTACGGAACACGGTTAGGAGGGGATCGCGCATGAGGATTTGGTCAATTTCGCTGCTTCGCATGACGGCCGACGTTCGTTCAGTGAGCTCGAGCAGCCGAAGTGCGTCGACAGTCACTCCACGAGGTTTTGGAGCGGGGATTGGTTCCGGAGCAGGCACATAGGAAAGGGACGCCGACCGACGAGCCTCGGATTTTGAAGACGTTTCGTCCTCTCCCTCCGGCGCTAACGGAGTGGTGTCGTTCACAGCGGGCTGTAGGACTTGAAGCAACCGCGATAACATCATAGCCCCGGGGAGACTCTCGAATTTGTCGAGCACAAACAAGAACTTTTGCTTGCTCTTCAAACCAACGGCATCTGCGTCAAGACTGTGACTCGGGCGAGGCTGGTCTCGATCATTGGCGTTGTCGAAGTTGCCACCGATAGCAGTTGCTCTGACACGATATTGCTGAGGATACAGCCATAGCGCAACTGGGGTTGTAGCAAAGGTCAGAAGCAAGGCTTCCAAGACGAACATCGAGAACACTCGAGTTGAAAGAATTCCAGCGGAGAGGCCAACATTGAGGACGATAAGCTCCACAAGGCTGACATGATCAAAGTTAGTCGGATATGGAAGCAAGGGGAACTGTACTTACCCTTTGCAACTCATAAGCGTACCAATCGTAGCAGACTCTCTAAGGTTAAAGCCAGCAAGCTTGGCAGCGGCAGCTCCGCCGAAGAACTTGCCGATGTATGCCGTAACACAGATAAGGATGGTATAGCCCCAGGTAATGCCTATATCGTAAGTGTAAGCTTTCCGGACCAACGGCCAGATTACGAACGTACCATTATCCAACAGTCCGAGGTTGGTTGATAGACCAGAGATTGTAAAATAAAGAGGCAGGAAGATAATTGAAACCATGTCTTCCAGCTTCTCAGTCAGAGCAATTGCGAGACCTCCCTCGTGGGGAATAGCAAGTCCAGCAAGGAATCCACCAAAAATGGCGTGAACGCCTGTAAATGGATAAGATACATGGGCAAAGGGATGGTGTCTTAAACTCACCAATAATATCCGTAAAGAATGCGCTTCCGAATACCAACAACATCGTAACAGTCATAAAAAACGGAGATGGTCCATTCTCGAGGCTCCCTGTCCGGCGCGCCAACCAGACCATACCACGTTTGACAGGGTACAGGATGAATAGCGTCCACCCAACTGCACACAGGAGGACGTAGAGAGCAGTCAAACCGGTTGAGGCGTTGACGAGTGCAACAGTAAGAGCGAGGAGTGTCCAGCCGACGACATCGTTTCCAACACCGGCACTCAGGACAACGATCCCAACAGTCGTATCGAGCAACTTTAGGGCCACGAGGATGCGACAGAGTACAGGGAACGCGGTGATGGAGTAAGCGACTCCTACGAATACTATAGAAGGGGTGCTATTAGTAACACTCGGGGCTTGGTCTAGAGACTCACGCAAGAAGTGGCCAAAAGAGGCAGCCGCAGGATCGATGAAGATCTTGTAAACCGGAACTGCTACGCCAGCTCCCAGGGCAAACGGCAGTAGCATGCCGCCTGCCGAGATGGTGAGCGAGGTCTTGGCATTTCGCTTGATGACAGCGACGTCGATTTCGAGCCCGACGAGGAACAAGAATAATACCTAGGTTACAGAGCGTTAGTCACATCGAGAGAGGCACAGTGTCAGACGTACCAAACCAATATTGGCCACCAGAGCTAGGAAAGGTCGTGACTGGTCGGGAAAGACGTGCTCGGTAAAGCCAGGGATGCGACCCATCGCAGTTGGACCGAGGATAATACCGCCGAGCACTTCAGCGATAACCTTCGGTTGCCTAATTCGTCCCAGAAAGAGCGATAGCAGCTGGGTCATAAGCATAATCACCCCTAACCAACGAGTGTACATCAGCCAAGCACGCCCAGAAAATGCCCAAATTAGTCGCTCACCGAGCTGTACAATGAACAACCGAATGGGGTCTTTGAGGTTGACCTCTGTAGGATCGTTGCCATTGAGCAAACCGCCCTAATGCGATGTTGAGAGGATTTAGTGTCTATAACAGCTTGTTAGAACAGCTGGCGACTGACCTGCTGTTCGGCAGCGCGGCGGAAGATGCCAGAGAAGGAGGCATGGGCCCAGTGTGCTGCTGAAGACATGGTCGTTATCGTGCACCCCGGTCAGAGGGTGGTGGTCGGGCAGAGGGAGAAATGCTCCACATCGGGCGAGTCTCGTGGTTTATGAGCCAGGGGGCGGCTCAACCGTACTAAGCGCTTAGGGGGTATCCGAAGCGTACCTGCCGGGCTTCGATTTGATGGCCCCTATTTCCGGATATATTTTACACTCGCCTCCGACCACGATTGTCTCCCTCGGCTGAAACTTTGGGCTACTGGGTTCTACTACCAGTGACGTCAAGATACTTTCTAAGCCCAGTTATTTCCTTTTGTTTGAAATTTTGGAGACACCATGCTCTTCTGCCCAACTTGCGCCAACATACTTGTCATTTCAACGGAGGCCTCAGGATATAACAAATGGGCTTGTCAAACCTGTCCGTACGAGTTTCCAATTCACAAGCAGGTGTGTTTTTCGTGATAGACTTCCAGCGCCACCTTACGAGTCGTCATAGATGACTTCTCGCACGCGACTCCAACGCAAGGAAGTCGATGATGTACTCGGTGGAGATGCAATGTGGAAGGATGTTGATCAAACAGACGGTATGTTGTATCTGGGAAAGCTGCTCGAAATGATCGCCGAGCATGATTTACAGTGGCCTGTCCAAAATGCGACAACGGACGGGCATACTTTATGCAACTGCAAATTCGCTCAGCAGACGAGCCAATGACTACTTGTAAGCTGGTTATCATCCCTCTTGGACTGTTACTGACATCCAGATGTCCCTCTGTAGTTTACAAGTGGGTTAGTATGTCCTTCACCTTAATACCCTCGCTCATATCATGCATTTAGATGTGCCAATTCACAATGCGGTCATCAATGGAGAGTGGACTAAAGCGCTTGGCTTTTCTAGTCACAAAATATTCACAGATGTCCAACAAATCAAGTGTAGACCAAAGCATAGAAATTACAAAACAATTCAAAATGACACAATCACACCACCGCCCAGCTTATAGTCTACTCTGCAAGTTTGCTCTTGCTCTTTTTCTTCTTTAGCTTCGCCTCTGGATCTTTCGACTTTTTGGTTTTTACTGGCTCCTCCTAACGGGTGAGGCGGTGAGCTCATATTCTTAATTTAAACTGTTCAAGACCCACCTCGACCTCTGGTTCAGCCTCTTGCTCTGCTGCCTCCTCTGCAGCCTTCTTCGCCTTTTTCTTCTCTTTCTTTTCTTTCTTCTCCTCCTTCTCCTTCTTTCGCTCCTCCTTGGATTTCTTCACCTTAGTCGGAGGTTCCTCATCCTCGTCAAGCTGAGGGCACAACGTTCATCAAGGAACTCAAATCACCCACGAATCGACTTACCTCAACAGCCTCCGCTTTCCTCTTCTTCTTCTCTTTCTTTGGCGGAGACACCATGACTCCTGGAACGGCAGGAGCTCCCTGTTCAGCGTCAGCCATCTCGTCGTCGGAATCTTCTTCCTCATCATCAAGGTTAAGGGACTCGAGCACTTTTCGCATTGCTTCCGAATTTTTGGTCGGAGCAGTACCATCCTGTATAAGAACTCAACTAACTGCAACGAAACAATTATCTGGGCACTCACCTCAAAGAACTTTAATCGTTCCTCTACTTGCGCTCGAAGTGCCTCTCCAAACTTGGAAACAGGCGCATCTAAAAATGCGACTTTGCTCACGAAAAAGTCGTGCATACAACGGCTCAAACTCACCCGAAAAACAGTCGATCCTCGAGGCAATCGAGCACTTGTTCGCAAGATACCGAGAGATACGACCCTTGTGCTTGGTGTTTGCACGACCAATAAACGAGGAATGGTAGATCAAGCCGTACTACCAACAACCTAAGTCAACGCACTGGTAACGTTCCAAAGACCAAATAACTCACCTTGGGAGTGTTCCCCTTGGTCTTCAACGCTCGGAACAGCGCCTTCTCAGCACCCAAAATCTGAACAGTACTCGCCGGATACTTGCTCAGATTCGTCAAACTTCCAGCATGGCTAATCAACCTAGCACCAATCCGCTCCCCAATTAAACTCGTCAAATTCGGCGCAACCAGATTCATCTTCTCCGTCAAATACCCCGTCAAGCTCTTTCGATACTCGGCGAGCTCGATTACCCGGTCCGTAAAGTTCGAAATGTTAACCAAGTCAATCTCGGCAATGTCTTGTCCCATCGACGCACGCGCAGCGTCCAGTACGTTCTTCGCCCTCGTCTCGTCGTCGTCCAGGATAGTTACCAAGTCCGGAATATGGTTCTCCGTAAGAGTATCCTTGGCCCCAATCAACCGCGCACACCGAGCATACTGCAGACTATCCGGAACCAGCTTCGCAAGCTCGGGAAAGTGCCATCCATACCACTCTCTCGCCCGCATCGCATTTGTATTTACGTCCTTGTCGAGTTGATCCAACAACGCAATCGCCTGAATGATCATGTTATCGCTCCGGTTGACGTTGAATTTAACTTTGGCGCGCGAGTACGAGTGGCCGAGACCGAGCTGGGCCTTGCTCACGTCTCCGGTCTCGAGACCCTTGAGTAGTTTCTCAGCGTGGAGGCGGACGCCGCGAATGAGCTCAAGTGCTCGTTCTGAGGTGTCGCATTCGATGGAGACGGCCGCTACTATTGACCCTGCGAGGTTCTTTTCCGAAACTCCAAGGATAACGGGAGCTTTTTTGGAGTGTTTGGGGAGGTTGAGTTCGAGCATGTTCTTGAGGTAGTCATTGCATATGCCTGAAATGAATAACCATGTTAATCAACCAGACCTTAGGAGTAATTAGTAAGGTTTTACATGCCTTCAGAAACATCGTTGATATTCTCCAATGCATGTGCAGCGCTCTTGAACGGCATGAAACTCTTGAGTTCGACCATCTTGCCAAACTTGTGCAAGTCTTGGATCGTATCTTGTACCTCCTTTGTCTTGGCCCCAATTTGCTCTTGCTGCTTTACAGTGAAAAGCGCATAGCCGCTGGCCGACTCGAACAGTACATGGGTCACCATGATGAGCGGGGAAGTTTACGTTGATCGTATGGGAGTGATATATCGTCGGTGCGGCCTGGGGTAAATCAACACATACGCAAATCCTTAGCAGATTTTCGAATATAGATTTAAACCACCCACTTCAGTAGATTCCTCTATTATCAACGAGCCCCCAATTTAGAGCAATAAAGCTCTATTAATGAATGACAAGGCCGATGTGGTTAGAAGGAGTAAATTTCGAAATTGCAAATTCAGTCCTTTGGCGCCGAGTTTGTCCCACAGACACAATTTCATCAGCTCAGACTTGACATCGATCATCCTTAAACGCAGGCTTGGCTCAAAGCTCACCATTCTTTTGTTTACTCGAAATATCAACACTACAATAGCAGATATTCTCAGCGTTTAGTGAATGCACCCACCTCGCGGTTCATAGTATCGATGCTGTCCGTCTAAGGTCTGACGCAGGCTCTGACGACGTCCTCTCGTTGTCGCCCTCTACGCCGTCTAGGGTTTTCGCGCCGCTCACTTAGCCTCTTGAGCCTGGGGGCTGTCTACCATGTTCCAATTGCTTTTCAGGTCGCCACTGCTTACTCTTCGTAAACCTTTGCTCCGTAATATTCGTGCGATCAGCACTCATGAAGCCTTCTCATATACATCCGGGCGATGGATCGTCGACGAACCCGCCCGCTTGGCCGAACGCTACCAGCCTTTCAACATCGAGGCTCTCAAAGCCGCCACAGCCACCGTAGGCCAGGCTACTTCAGTCGTGAACATGTCCAAGTTCGGCATGGAGGGTGCGCACAGCAAATCATCCCTGATGACATTGGACACGGGCCGGGAGCTTGTTGCAAATATTGCAAACTCGCTCTGCGGACCAACCTATCCCATACTTGCGAGCGAAGTCGCAACAATGGAGTACGCTCGAAACCGGCTCGGTGCACCTATTCCACGCGTGCTAGACTGGTGTACCGATAAAGACTCGACACCGGTGCAAGCTGCCTACATGATTACCGAAAAGCCAGAAGGTGTCATGTTGGAAGAGGTTTGGCATACGCTCGATATTAATCACAAAATCGAAGTCACGGAACAGATCGCGGCTATCGAACGGGCACTTGACAGAGGCATCTTCCCAGCATTCGGGAGCTTATACCGACGTGCAGACTTGAAGAAGAACGAACCATATGTGAGCATACCCGGTGATGATACCTATGTTGTCGGATGTTCCGCTGCGTCACGTTGGTGGAGAGATGGCAGAGAACGTTTCAGTGGTCTCCGAGGGCCATGTGCGTTTCTTTTTATTTTACAAAAGCTACCTTTAAACTATCGTTCAACAGGGACCAGCACTAAAGACTACCTACATCACGCGGAAGGTTGCAGGATTTCCGGAGATTGTAGGAGCTTATAATGGACAAAATGTGTTATAAGGGCGGACAGCCTTATATATAACCGCCAGGTCTTACAAGCGACTAACCAAATACGTAATTCTGGTTAACCTTGCAAATCATAAGGAAGACCGGCTATTTGGGACATCCTTTCAATTCCCGTAAGACTTCTCGGTTATTGTAAGGTCTTACAATTCGTGAGCCAGCCTGGCCAATATGATCAGGGCTGTATGGGTTGTCAGGTGTACTATAGCTTATATCTGGCTCCAAATTTAGTATAGTTTACAGATGTAGGTCAATTATGTGACTTAAACTTCTAATTGTGTGCAAAATGTATTATAGTATTAGAATGTTATAATAGCGATATCTAGTTACACGATCTCATAAACGAAAAAAAGTCAAAAAGTATGCGGCTCGGTACAACGCGGCAGTGCGCGAAAAGGAATATGCTAGAAGTGGCAGTGCTAACGAGGTAGAAATGACGTACCCCGATGTCAATCATCACGCAGTCGACTTTTCGATGGAGACGCCACTTTGGTGGTACCGCACAGAGAACATGCTGGTTCGGCGTTAGTAACTGTATTGTGGGCGGGTGGTTAGTGGAAGGGTATGACGAACACACGTTTTAGGGCCCACCTGTGGCGTGCGCGCGGTTTAACTATGGCCCTATGCGACACCGGGTGTTGCTTGTTGCGAGTGTAGTTGGGTCATTCCCCAGCATATAGGTGGCGGATGGTTTGCGCGGGCCACTCGTGAGTTGTCAGGCATGTTTGGTTATGCCTAAGTTTACCACCAGGCTGACGGGCTAGCCCGTCGGGGGCAAACTGGTGTGGTGTGGGCAGTTGGTGTGGTGAAAACCATGTTAGTCACTGACAGGTGGCGGGCGCCAGAGAAATTGTTAGCAAGTAAGTCGGGTTGGACAAGAGTGGCGTGATAAATATTTACAGCTGATGAGCACACTTTGGAGTGGTACTGGACGTTGCTGGAGGCAGTGTTGGGTCAAAGTTGGGGCGGCAGAGGTAGGAGTGGGCGGGAGGAGCGAAGGAGGGAGAACAGGTGAAGGGAGAATGATGGCAGCGAGGGGGCAGCCGGTATATATATAGTCGTCAGAGAAAAGGCTGCACTTTCATTTAGCTAAATTCAGCCAAATTTAGCTGAATTTATCGACTTACGGGACTTAGCGGTTGGGCATTTTCATTTAGGTAAATTTATGAGTGGGGGTTCTTGATTTAGCTGGATTTATCATGCATTTACTAAATTCACTAAGCCGGTGAATTTAGTAAACTTAGTAAATTCGGCACAGTTTGCTAACACTACATATCGGGTAAATACAAGATTGGGTATAAACCACGGCAACTCAAACAGCTGCCAAATCAAGAGTACATGTATTATACAGCTAAGTACACGCAAACGTAGTCGAAATATCTACGAACAAAGATGATACATTGTTGGCACAATGTCAGCCGTGGAAAGCGGCCGCAGAACAACGGTTGGGCGTGGTAAGAATGAGCCAACAACGTTGTGAGTGACCAAACTATTAGCGGACCGCGTGCGTACAGCGTGCCTGCGCGCATGAACACATTGGGCCCAACCTGACATGGCAAGCAACCGTCAGACACGTTGTGTGCCCCAAAAACAATGAGAAATCGATCAATATGCGGATTGGGTAACGGGACTAACCGAGTACCCTCCAGAGCGCTGGTTGGCACCTCGAGATTAGACACCGAGCAAGCAACCCGCGCTCGCTTGTCGTAGCTGGTGGCACGCGCAAAACAAGCGTGGGAGATCGTGCCAGCGCCCTTTCTCCCTCCAAAAAAAGGGACGGGCGCATCGCGCTACATCAGGAAAAAGGGTTTTGTCTACGTAGACAAAACAGTCTACAGTAGACTTCTGTAGACATCACCCATCTACGTAGACCTCTGTAGACCTGGTCCCCAGCCTGAAAGCTTGCTGTAGACTCATCACTCAATGTAGACCCGTAGACATGCTTCACTGACTTATAAAGTTGATGTAACTAAAGTCCACTATGAATTAAATATGTCTACTTTAGCTATATATGCCTATACTAACTATACATCAGGGACTTTTTGATCAAAAGTGCCGGGTCTGGGAATTTATTTTGCGATTTTCTCATCCAATTTTGAGCTATTTTTGACTCTGATTGAAGATCTAGAAGCCTTGATGTGATCTGCATTGTTTCTATTTTTATGCTCAATTTGAAATTGCCATATCTGGAAGGTGGGTTACCCGATGGAGTTATGTTTGGGCCTGATGTAAGTACTGCAAACTTCTCGGAACATCTTGTGTAATGGCTCATTAAATGCGCAAAAATTAGGGCATTCTTTTCATATAGATTGCTGATAGTATTATGCTAATCCCTGCTGAGATCGTGCTACTTTTCTCTCAAACAAATATGTTTCAGAGTGCGCAGGCCCAGTTACTACCTCAAGACGACATTTTTACAAGTATATAATCATTCCATTGAGTTCTACGCACTTGAAAACCCTAGTTTTGTCCAATATCTAGTTTACAGCTATCTTCAAAC
The DNA here is from genome assembly GCA_019616345.1 of Ceratobasidium sp. 395. Classification (NCBI taxonomy): domain Eukaryota; kingdom Fungi; phylum Basidiomycota; class Agaricomycetes; order Cantharellales; family Ceratobasidiaceae; genus Ceratobasidium; species Ceratobasidium sp. 395. Next base: position 24,750 of record WSTH01000339.1, read on the forward strand.
TCTATAAACTATGCAAGGACAACCATTCAAGTGAGTTTCAGCCCTGTTTCTAGACAGGTAGACTTTGAGCTACTGCACCCATGCAATGGCATCACTCCATGACTCTAATGTATGGTAACCAGACACGCTGGGCACGCCTAAAGCCTTAAATTCACCTAAAAACTCCTTTACATGGTGGTACAGGGGATATACAGCTAATTATCTCCTTGAGTAGCGGTTTCCCCCTGTTTTAGTGCCCTAAAAATGCTTCAAATAGTTTGAAAATTGGTATAACTCATTGAAACAGTGGATCGCACCGATGCCGCACGAGGGACGGATAATTGCATGGTGCAATTCGTTAGCGCGTGTGGCGCATTCAGGGGTTACAGCCCCTTTACCTGCTTGGCGCCTCATTCCACATTGATTTTGGTGGATGACAAGTGTCGCCATTAGATTCAGCGCGTTTTTGCGCATCGAATGATGTATATATGTCCTTATCTTACTTCATTTTCGGTGGCGGAAGGTGGGTTTGGCTCTCTGAGCCTGGTTGCAGTTGATTGGCGGGCCGTGTTAAGGGCCGGTTCACGACACTTGCAGATCACTCCAGTGCCAGCGCTTACCCGTCACTGACACATGAACACGTCACGAGACCATTGGACACGTCGCATCTGTTGTTTACTGATCTCTTCCTCGTCCACGTCCGACACTCGCCCTCGCTCACTGCGCTGCGTGCGCTCGCGGTCACGCCGAACCGCCGCCCGCCCTTGCACCTGCCCCTTAAACCAGTAAACGGTTGCATCGGGACTCGCGCTCGCCTGCGTTCGCCCTTGAGCGCACATGCGCCTCGCACAGAGCGTGAACGGTATGTTTTCCGTCCACCACGCCCGTTCGGGCGCTAACCATTTGTGCTGTCCACATCAATACTTGCTCGCGCCCACTACTTGCCCTCGGCGCCGCTCCCCACACGCTCTCCACGCGCGACCTGATTACGGCGCACTCCACCGACCTCGCTCTCACTTCGCTCCGCCTACATTCGAATACGACGTGCCTCTGCACGCCCTAGGTACGTCTGCGCGCCCTGCTTGACAACGCCACTAACTGCTGCGCTGCTAGCTCGCGTAATGCGAGTTCTCCACTCACCTTCGGCCTTCAGCATCACCCGCGCTACCGCGCTTGCAACCGCCTGCGAGCGCGCTGGTCATGGTGCGTGTCCCCTTCCGCCCCGCCCACTCTCCGCGTTCACTGTTTTGCAGGTGTGTGCCTGCACTTACCGGTACGCCACCGCTCCACAATCGAGCCGCGCCCAACCACGTCAACCATGCGCTGTTGTGCCTAACAATCCCGGTGAGTGGGCCACCGTCTCCCCTCACTCCTGCTCCGGTGCTGACCACTCCCCGCCGCTCACCGTCCATGTCTCGCCCCACGTCCACGTTCATCGGCTGGCGGCGTGCAATCTATTCACGCGCTTCCGGCGCACATCCTTGCCCTGCCCGCCCTAGTTTGTATGACCTCGTGTACGAATACAGCACATCACCGGCGTACGTGGCTGTCTCGCTGCGCACGTCACGCACCTGTTGCCAAGCGGCTCGCCTAGTCGGTCGTGGCCACTAGTGTTTGAGCGCATGCTCGACGTGTTCGTGTACGCGTGCGCTTCTGTTTGCGGACGGCCGTGCTTCCGTTTGCTATCGATCGTGTACATACATATAATATATAATATATATCCATCATCCTAATTATTGTGACCCCGAGTCCTCCCAGCCAGTAAACAGAAACGGTAGACCCACCGTAGATAGCACGCTCTACCGTAGACCTGCTGTCTACGGCGTCTACGGATGGTCTACCGTAGACACCCCCCATCTATGTAGAGGGGTAGGTGCTACAGGTCTACGGTAGTCTACGTAGACTTCCGTAGACGTTTTTGTTTTTCCTGATGTAGCGTGATTGACGAGAATGAGCAGGATCTAGGCGTGGAGACAATACCACAACGAGGGGGACCGGAACAACTGAGCAACACCAGTAAGGACGCACAGAGGGGGCAGGAGCGTCAGTTTATCAGCGTGAATGTCAGGCGACGGGCGGATACGCACCTACAAGTTGAATATACGTGCCAGGCGCCGTTGGGGTTACTGGGGCGCGGCGACCAGCGACCAGCAAGTGGCGGGCAATAGCGAGCGGTAGAGGCAGTGGGCGACGTGGAGGGTGGTGGTGGTGTGTAAAAGGCGATGAGTCTTGAGTGGGGCGTTGGTTGGGGGAGCTCGTGGCGACCGGTGGATGAATGGCTCCGAGCGGCACGTGATGTGCCACTCATGATCACGCCCCACCTTCACGTTTTTTCTCCCACCGCTCGACCACGCCACCATGCCACCCCTCCAAGCCCGCTTTGAGCTCGCTACTGCACGCTGCTGACCACATACCACCCTCCGCCACCACTTTACTACCGACCTTGGTGACCGGAGTGATGGCTGATTATCACGGTGAGTTCTGCACTATTTGCCGCCTGTGGCTGGCGCTAACACGCGCCGGTCTTCTCGCCTACCTCTTGATTCTGCCAATATCTGCTGCCAACCGCTCGGGGTGCTCACTACACGGTTCTGCCAATAACTAACACTGTTGCCCAATTCACACTCCACGAGTAGCGACCGCTCGACGCACGCACCCCAACACATCACTGACTGCGTCCGCACGCCTGAGTCCTGGTGTGTACCGCCGCGTCTCATATAGCCCGTGGCGTACTAACAACAGTAAGTAACTCACTGAACTGTATACATGATTGGTGCTGAAGCGTTAGCCCTTTGCTGCTCTTTGCGCGTAATCTCCACTTAGCAAGACATTGTTGAACCACCGCCCGGTTTCTAGGGCTGCGGGAGAAACCGTTTACTAAGTTTCAAACCAAAAACCCACGTTGTGAGAAACCTTAGTCATGGTTTCAA
>WSTH01000340.1:0-27647 GCA_019616345.1 Ceratobasidium sp. 395
AGCAGTGGCCCCGATGCTGTATAAGCCCCGAATAAGAATTCCACCGACGCTATACATCATCGGGGTTACTACTGTATGCTATATTTGTTTTCTTTGTTATGCAGCCATCGAATACAGAGCCTATTGACCTGTAGACATGATACCCTAATTCGCGTGACACAATCGGCCAGAGATACAAACCACCGTGGCTTTCTTTGTGACTAGAAGATGGCTTGTGGGTTCCACTGTCACATACTGGCGCAAGATCCATGTTACTTCTGTTTTTTTGTCATGCTTCAAGTAATGAGCCTGTTGTTTTCGTTCATCTCGCACTCGAAGCTACGTGATACGATGTGCTAGGCATACGAATTACCTTGACGTTATGTGTTGGCCTGGTTACTAAAAATGTTTGTTATCGTATCCCTCATATCAGAAAGGCAACCTCTCATCGTGTCAACGATTCGAGAGGATGCCTTGTTTTTGTTTGGTAATACACAGTACTATTGATGCGGAGTTAATTATCAGTCAGTTGGGTCCAAGTCGTGGGTGGCAATCTGGGCCTTGTGCGCAATTTAACCGTTTGCATAGCGCCAGCATCATCTACTCTTATTCTGTTTCTGAAGTTAGATGAAGCTGTTGCTTACGCTGTAGCCATTTCTTTCGCCGGGCTGTCGGAGTATGCGTTTATCCCCAAGGAACTAGGGTGGGTGTTCTCGCAGAACGACTGTGTCTCAATGTATGCGCGTACGCGACTTCAATAATATCTAAAGGGGCATGCATCGACATGTACGCGATATGTAAGCATACAACGACCGCTTCATGGTAGCATATTTACGACCACATTGCCGGACACCAAGGTCTACTTACAAAATGCTCGGAGCCGGGTCTAGGTGGTAATTTCAAAAGTCCACACATTTGGGTCAGGTCTTAAGTGACATATTTTTACTACGGATAGCTACAGAACAGAATAAGTCATTCGAAACCGTCTATACGAGCTGCAAGGCAAAATTCGGGCTCTTGGGTAATGCGTAGTTCGGGTCGACATGGTTGTTGATGTGTACGTGCTAGGGCCAACAATCAGGTGATATGTCTTGGTACAAATTATCGTCACCGGAGTACTCCTCGATTGTGTATTGAAGCTCGGGTTGAGCCTGCGCCAGCATCGCCCTGATGTGCAGCCAGTATTCCTTGGGTGACCTGTCATGGATATAATATTGTATTTCTATAGGAGTTTCGATTCAAAGTTTGTGAGCACCAAGCTTGGTAACTAACTTGCACAAATTTTTGGACCCGGGGCAACAGTTCTTAAGGATGAGGCTAAGTGGGCGAGAAGTTGTCGACAAACGTGACTTTGTACTGCGCCGCGAGAGCGGGACATCATCCCGGAGGCCATGAGTATTCATATTTAGTATCAGATTGCGAAGAGTGTCGATTGGCTCCAAAATAGACGACCAAGCATCGAAATCATCTGAATGACAGATGCAATATAGTGTAGTGATTGATGACCGACTAAAGAAGCCTCTAAGCTCCTCTTCATACTCGTCAGAGACCGCAAGTCCAACTTTAAGCTCGGCAGACGAGGTCCTAGGTAGAGCAATCAAAAGTAACAGTCGCTTGAGGCTGATAGCGCACATCTTGGTCAGATTTGATACCCGCATATGGTGGAGTGGGATTGGAACGGTCTGGCCTAAATCCGCCGTGGGAGTTACGAAAAGCCCTTCCAGCTTCAAAATAGCCAACATCGGGCTCGCCAGGAAGATTCGGACGAGTTCCAAAGATGATATGGCATCGATTTGACTCTTGGATTCGAAACTAAGCTGAAGATCCACTAGCCCACGATACGCACTGCTGTCTCAGTTGAACCGCGCACCGTGTAGCTGGAGCGTCTGAAGCGACAGCGAAACTTCGTTGTGTGTCGAGATGCTAGTTTGGGTGAGGTCTTCCGAGGACTCGTCAAGCAAGACTTCGTCACGGATACGTTGGTGTATCGAGAGAGATTTAGCCAGTTCCTTGTCGCCATAAATAAGCCATAAATTCACCAAGTGCGGGAGAAATCCCCCGGCATCATTATTCGAGGATAGCTCAAGGGAGTGGACTCGAGGCATAAGGGGCTGAAGCTCCGTGATTAGAGAACCAGCTCGGCTGTGTACATCGTGAGCTGTAGCACTCCACTTGAGAATGTTATCTCCATGTATGTGTAAGTGCAGCAGGTTTGTCTTCGCTCGTTCGAGGGCGAGCTTGCTCAGTTGCCATGGAATGCCTGGACCAATGTCGATGTGAGTCCAAAAGTACGGCGTATCCAACACAATTTGCCGCCAATATACGCAAGTGTTAGAAAAATTATGAGGCGGCGAGCGGCAATGGTGCCCGCACTTGGATACAGATAGCGCAAATATTTGAACCAAAATCTCGGGAGGGAGCATGTTGATCGGAGCTAGAGTTCCTGATTTATTCCTGAGGGTCAAGAGGGAGAATCGAGCAGTACGAAGAGCGTCCTCCTCAGTAGTCAGGGCTTCGAGTTCAGTATCAAGTTGGATGAATGCTTGTTCAGCTAATGTTCTAGCACGAGTTTGGTGATCACGAGCGCATATCGTACCAAGATTGTTGCAGGCAGATATATAAGACTTGACCGCGTCCAATAGTTGTACGCGAGTGGATCTCCATTCAGCGAGTGCGAATTCCATACCAGAGCCCGCCTTTATCCGAGCGGGAGAGTTGCTGCACTCAAAATGAGGCAGCATGACGTCACTATGTTATTTAGCTCAATATATGACACTTACGACGAGAAGGATTGACTCTTTATACCTTGAATACTACGGTACGATAGTAATCTTGTCGTTCCAGTGAACCTCAGATTCGGGTGTATGAAAAAGAAGTTTGGGTGCGTCGGCGCTTGTCTGGTACTCACGTGATGATTGGGGTGGCTGGGCTTGTGTCGGTGGCGGAACTACCCTGGAACAGTATACAACGTGGTGGGGTTGTTTCATTGGTATTTCTCAGCGAGGGTAGTCATTGTCACCACGACTCCCGCAAATCGTCATATTTATTCATTTGCATTTACACGGGCATACAACTTCACGATTCAAGGTCCATCATCAAGACAAACGACGCCGTACAAGCAGCAAATTTTACGCGAGCGCTAAGGCCAACAACCGGGTGATATATCCTGGTACAAGTTACCAGCTGATTCCCGCTGTTCAAATGCATATCGAAGGTGAGGATAAGCCTGCATTAGAGATGTTCGAATGCTCTCCCAGTATTCTTCGGCTGACTGGGTAATACCAAAATCTTCAGGCGATACCGGGTCCTTCATCCGAAGTTCCTGAAAACCAAGCTTGGAGGCTAGACCACTCAAATCCTCATACGAGGGGAGACATCTCCTAAGAACAAGACCAAATGGGCAAGATCCTGCTAGAGTCAACGGTGAAACTGTATCGTCCAGCAACGACGGAATATGATCTTTGAGATGACAACCCTCCATATCCAAGACTAGGGCGTGGAGAGATCGGACCGACGATAGAATAGACGACGAGGCTCCGAAACTGGGCGGTTTACAGATGCAATATAACGCAGCAATTGACGACTGAGCGAAGAAGTTGTAGAGCTCAGTTTCAAGCTCGTCACAGATCCCAAGTCCAATCCTAAGCTCGATGGAGGAAGATTTAGGTAGAGAGATCAGAGGCAGAAGATGTTTCAGACTGTCCGAAGACATTTCGATCAGATTTAGAACCTGTAGATGGTTCAGCGGGACCGGGATGTTCTGCATCAGATCCTTTGCGTGAGTAACCTTCAGCCCCATAAGCTTCAACACAGTCAACATTGGGCTCGCCGTGAAGATTCCAGCGAGCTCCGAACTCGATACGGAGCTAATCCTACTCTTGGATACGAACCCAAGCCTAAGATCAATAAGTCCACGATACGCGTTGCTATTCCAATTAAACCGTGCGCCGTGTAGTTGGAGGACCCGAAGAGACAGTAATATCTCCTTCCCGCGTTCAGAAGTGTTTAATACAGACGTGTTTTCCTCAGGCTCGTCAAACAGGACTTCGTTGTTGTGCGTACGCTGATGCATCGAGAGGGATCTAACCAGATCCTTATCGCCATGCTCAAACCAAAACTCGGCCATGCGCGCAGCGAAACATCCATCAAGGTACTTGCGCGAAGACAACTCGAGACCATAGACCCGATGTATATACGGCTTGAGCTTCCTCATTAGACCAAGAGGAAAATACTGAATATAAGGCGTTTGCTCCCCCGGGTTGGGTAACTCGTTTTCGTGTATATGCAAGTGCAGTGGCCCGTGGCCTGTGGCTTGATCGAGCATGAGCCGACTCAGCTCCCATGGAACGCCTGGGCCAATATCGATATGGGTCCAAAAGTCCGGTATGTCCAAAGTGATTCGTCGCCACTGGACGCAAGTGGTAGTGAAATTGTATGGAAAGGCGTCGTGGTTGTAGTGTCTGCAGTTTGAGATAGTCGAGAGTGTGAATATCCGAACCAAGAGTTCGGCAGGGAGCAAGTTAATCGGAGCTAGAGTTCCGGATTTATTTCTCAGTGTCGAGAGGGAGAGACGAGTAACACGCAGGACCTGTTCTTCGGCGGCCAATGATTCGAGCTCCGTGTCGAGTTGGGTGAACGCTTGTTCAACCGTTGAACTTCCAGCACGAGTCCGATGGTCGCGAGTGCAGACTGCTCCAAGGGTCTTGCAAGCAGATAGATAAGACTTGATAGAGTCCGAAAGTTGCGCGCGCATGGATTTCCATTCGTCCAGAGCGGATTTGATGCTCGAACCTGCCTCCATCTAGTACGTGAAAGAATTAATACGGGGAGCGAATTGTAAGCTGCTGGAAGTGAATCATGAGATTGATGAGTGGTTTATTTCAGTGCATAACACTTACTGCTAACGATACTTGGGGTCACTGAGTCCGGAGCCCACGACCTGGTACAATGTTGTGGGCGCGTGTGAGTTCACGGCGAATCACGTGCCAGGCCATCTCTCGAGTGGCAATGTGGGCGGTTATATTGTACGGACTGTGATCTTCTAGCTATAGAGTGGTAGTTTCGTCTGATCTCCACTTTCTTTGGATGGTAGTAGCCCCGTTACTACGGCTTCCGTTCTTTATTTCGCCATGATGTCGAAGTACGTTGTTTTCTAACACGGGACTTGAATTTGACGCCCCGGTAGAGCCACTATAGCGTAAGGTCCATATACGCTCGTAAATAGCGGGTACGTGGGGATGTAATCAAGGTTCAAGAGAGCACAATAATCGCTAAACATAGCGTGATTTTAACTATATCACTAGTCTAGTTGTAAATCTACCTGAAGGAGACGTCCAAGCAGCCGCGCTACAAAGTCCAGGAGTATCGGTCTTAAAACGTTTTCAAGCATTGATATCTACGACATGCACAGCTACATGATGGATTAGGAGTTCGCACGTATCAGTCCAAGCTGTAAGACAAGACTCGGCAATGACGAACCAAGCGTGAGTGACTCTGCTCCTTTCGGCGTGGTATATATTGTGTTTGTATTTGCTAAGGCAAATAACCGGGTAAGATATCCCGATGTGGATTATCGTTTTCAGCGTGCTTTTCAATAATGTATCGAAGATTAGGCTGAGTCTGCAGTAGAGCTGTTCCGATGTTCTGCCAGTATTCGTCGATTGACTGATCGATACTGTAGTAGCTAATTGACGGAGGGTTTTCGATCCGGAGTTCATGGATGCCGAGGTTGGTGATGAGGCTTTTCAAGCCTGTAAATGAAGGACAACAGCGCCTGAGGGTGAGGCTAAGAGGGCGGGAACTTGTCACTAGTTGTGAAGTTGTGTCGCCTTGTGATGACAAAATACCATGTTCGGGCTGGGCGTTATATTGGCCCATATCTAAAATTAGAGTATGGAGGGAGTCGAGTGGTGCTAAGATAGACGACCAAGCTTCGTAACCACTGGCATACGATGGACAGAGACAATATAATGTTGTGATTGACGACCGAGCAAAAAGGTCTCTCAGCTCCTTCTCAAGCTCCGCACAGACCTCAAGTCCAACTCTGAGCTCGGGAGAGGAAGACCTAGGTAGAGCAATTAGAGGTAGCAGCTCCTTCAGGCTGGCGGGCGACGTGTCAGTCAGATTTAGTACCCGCAGATGGTTGAGTGGAATTGGAATGGCCTGGGATAGGTTCTCCGTGTGGGTAACCCTGAGCCTGTTCAGCCTTAAGACGGCCAGTCTTGGGCTTGCTGTAAGAATATGCACAAGTTCCAAACTCGAGATAGAGGCAACCCTATCCGTAGTTTCGAAACCAAGTTGGAGGTCAACAAGCCCATGATATGCGTTGCTGTCCCAGTTAAACCGCGTGCAGTATAGTCGGAGCGTCCTGAGTGACAGTAAGACATCCCTCCCATGTTCTGACGTGTTTATCTCAGTATCATCTTCCTGGGAGTCATCAAGCAGGACATGCCCGTCGGATTGATAGACTAAGAGAGATTTAGCCAGATCCTTGTCACCGTAATTTAGCCATAATTTTGCTATATATCCAACAATATCACATCCGAGTTCATTTGAAGATAGCTCAAAGGTTTGGACTTGATGTGCGAAATGTCCGACGAGCTTAATTAGAGGATCTCCGTAATACAGTACGCCAGAATCTAAATCCGCCAAGTTTGAGACGTCCCAACCTAGATTGTTCCAGCTAGGATTGCCACGAATGAAATTTTTGCTTTTGTATATGTGCAAGTGCAGCGAGTTTGTCTTCGCTCGTTCAAGCATGAGCTTGCTCAGTTTCCACGGAATGCCAGGACCAAGGTCGATGTGAGTCCAAAAATGCGGCGTGTCCAATGCAAGTTGCCGCCAATATACGCATGTATTGGCAAAGGCGTAAGGGAAGGAGCAGTGATGTTGCCTGCAATTGGATACCGATAACGTAAATATTTGTGTCAACGTTTCGGGAGGAAGCAGGTTGAGTGGAACTAGAGTTTCTGATTTATTTCTGAGGGTTGATAGGGAGAGTCGAGTAGTAACCAAGGCATATTCCTCGGTGGCCAACGATTCGAGCTCCGCGTCGAGTTGAGTAAACACCTGTTCGGCCATTGTTCCGGCGCGGGTCCGACGATCTCGAACGCACACTACCTCGAGGGTTTTGCAAGCGGATATATAAGAACGAATCGTATTCGATAGTTGTAGACGCATGGACCTCCACTGATCAAGTGCGGATTCGATGCTAAAACCCTCCATCCGTGTGGAAGGGTTACCCGAATCGAGCGGAGGAGCGAATTGCATGACTACTGGGAGGCTATACATAATAAATATCGCGTACTTTAATTCGGTATATTACTCACAGTCGGAACACCTAGACCGTGGGCCTTGAGATCAGTAAGTTGATACAGCGTTATTGTTCTAGCTGTGTACGAAAAAGGCCCGAAGAGTGCTTGTCAGAAGCGAGAATCGTTGAGTATGAAACGAGGAGCAAACTTTGAACTGCTGGAAACAAATGATAGGATCATTGATTGATTTGGTTCGGTATGTAACACTTACCGTTAGCGATACCTAGGTTTACTCTGAAATTCGGAACCCACAACCTGGGAGAAGGTGTGGACGCGTCTGGGTTCGCGTCGAATCACGTGTCAGTTATCCGTCGCCGGGTGGCGCTGCAGCTGTGGGCCACTGCGCCGTGTAGAATTTGGCCTTCCCGTATACTGGAAGTGGTATCGCCTAGAATCCAGCCCCTTTGGAGCGTAGAAATGCTATTGCTCAGGTCTCGGTTCTTTCTTTCACTAAGATGTCGGAGTATGCGCTTCAACTACTACAGAATCTAGGCTCAACGCTTTGATGAAACCACTGCAGGTTCATATATGCTTGCGAATAGCACGTAAACAAGGACATGGTCACATTACGCAGTACAAAATACAGCAATAGCCGCCAAAAACCAGCATAATCTTAAATGAATTGCTAGTCTGCTTTAAAAATTTGTCTAGAGGTGGCGTCCAAGCAGGCATCCCACAAGTGCGCGAGCGTTGGTCAAAACGTTCTCAAACATCGTATCTACCACATGCATAGATACATAACAGATCATAAATTCACATATATTAGTTCGAGTGTTAAGAGAAAATTTGCCGATTGCGAATGAAGTATGCCAAGCAGCTTCAAATTTTCGACATGGCTATTATTGCGGTTTGCAAAAGTATTTTCCTAAGCGCTGAAAAAATTTGTCATTTGGTTTGGAGCTCTGAACGGGAAACCCGGTTTTACTCGGTGGTTCTGAACGTAAGCTGTGAGATGAAAGTATGTTCGTACTCTCCTTGTGTTTGCGTATCGATTGACGCCTGCCATATACAAAAATACGAAGCTATTAAAAACTTGGTCATTTTACTAAGAGTCGCAGCACTGCGGCAACAAGATGAGTGACAACTATGAAAACTCGCAGAGCCACGCTTCTCGGCTACTTCTGTCAGCTTGTTAAACAAGGGACGCACTGGGCTCGTTGTAGGCCAGATACACGCGCTCGTTAGCCTCCTGAGCCCCTCCTCCCGGTCTATCTCCCGCCAGAGTGAACGAAAAGCTTAGCGACTAGCACCAGAGCTTCTAAACACCTTAATGACTCTCTTTGCAAAGAATCAGCTCACTCCCCTTGTCTTTGAACGTAAATTTACACATTTTCTCAAAATGGCTATTTTTGTAACTACTCTTTATTTTTGTACATGGCAGGCGTCAATCGATGCGCAAACGCAAGGAGAGTACGAACATACTTTTATCCCGCAGCTTACGTTCAGAACCACCGAGTAAAACCGGTTTTCCCGTTTAGAGCTCCGAACCAAATGACAAATTTTTTCAGCGCTTAGGAAAATACTTTTGCAAACCGCAGTAATGCTACATATGCTAAGGCCAATAACTGGTGATATGTCTCGGTGAGGATCATCGATTTCAAAGTAGTGCGTAGAGTGTTTTCCTCGATAGCCAACGATTTGAGTAGCCTGCGCAGCATGAAACATCTCCAACATAGTGAATGGGTTATTAGAAATGAGAAAATGCGAATTCACGTAGCCAAACAGTACAAGCGGCAAACTGTATATCCATGTGCGTTAAGGCCATCACTCAGGCGATATATCTTCGTGCGGGTTTTTCATTGAATACTGATCAAGAGTGTATCGAAGGTTGGGAAAGGCCTGCATTAGAGACGTCTTAATGCTCTGCCAGTACACTTCACCCGGCTGCTTGATGCCATAATCCTTGATATATGCGGGAGCTTTGATTTGAAGATTGTGGATACCGAGCTTGGAAACTATGTCGTTTATATTTTCTGGCAGGGGGCAACATCGCTTGAGAAAAAGACTGATGGGGCGGGAGCAGGGTGCCTGTCGTGGATTTGTATCAACCTGTGATAGTGAGACATTATCCCTGAGCCCAAAAGTGTTCATATCTAGGATTAGAGTCTGGAGAGAGTCAAGAGCCACTAGAATTGATGACCAGGCTCCAAAATCACTCGATCGACAAAGACAATATAACGTAGTAATTGGTGACTGGCCAAGGAAGTCTTTGAGCTCCTTTTCAAGCCCGCTACAGACCCCAACCCCGACACTGAGTTCAGTCGAGGAAGACCTAGGCAGAGCAATCAGAGGCAGCAACTGCGCCAGGCTGACAGTGGGCATCTCGGTCAGGTTTAGTATCCGTAGATGGTTGAGTGGGATTGGAATGGCCTGAGCTAAGCTCTTTGTACGAGTGATGTCAAGCCCTTTCAGCTTCAAGACAGTCAACATCGGGCTCGCCATAAGAATGCTGACGAGTTCCAAACTCGACACAGACGCAATTCTACTCCCGTTTGAGAAACCAAGCTGGAGATCAACCAGACCACGATACGCATTGCTGTCCCAGCTGAACCGCGTACCGTGTAACTGAAGCGCCTCAAGCGACAATAGCACATCCTTCCCATGTTCTGAAATATTTATCTCAGTATCTCCCTCGTCCTCCTCGTCCTCGTCCTCGTCCTCCTGGGGACCATCAAATAGTACTTCTTTGCCAGAATTTTGATAGACCGAGAGAAGTTGGACCAGATTTCTGTCGCCGTGTTCAAGCCATAGCTTTGTGATGGACCTAACAAAATTGGCTCCAGATTCTTGTGAAGATATTCCAAGAGTGTGGACACGACGCATATGAGATTTAAGATCATCGAGTAGAAGAGCTGGGTAGTAGGATATTTCATGTTCTGGGTTCTCCCAGTCGTACGATTGGCTTCCGGTTATGTGTAAGTACATTGGGTTTAGGTTTGCACGCTCAAGCATGAGCTTGCTCAGCTTCCACGGAACGCTCGGACCGATATCAATGTGGGTCCAAAAGTATGGTGTGTTCAAGGCAAGTTGTCGCCAGTGTTCGCAAGTGTTCGCAAAGTTGTAGGGGAAGGTATAGTAGCCATAGTGGACGCAGTTGGATACAGATAGGGTAAATATCCGGTTGAGAATTTCGGGAGGGAGTAGGTTGATTGGAGCCAGCGTTTCCGACCTATTTCTGACTGTGGACAAAGAAAACCGACTAGCACGTAGAGTGTTTTCCTCGGCGGTCAATGATTCGAGTTCTGCATCGAGTAGGGTGAGCACTTGTTCTACTGTCGCTCTAGTACGAGTTTGGTGATCACGAACGCAGACCACACCAAGGGTTTTACAAGCGGATACATAAGACTGAATTGAGCTTGATAGTTGTACGCGCATGGATTTCCACTGATTTAGCGCAGACTCGATACTAAAGCCCGCCTCCATCTGTGCGGAATCGTGACTAGGATTGGGACGAGAGCGGGTTGTATCAAACTACTAGGAAGTAATATATGAAGAAATCGTAGTGAGTTTTAGCTTGGTATATCATTCACGGTCAGAAACACCCGGGATCGCCGACCTTAAAGTCTGTGATCTATAAAGTTGTTGCTCAAGCCGCGCGCAGAAAAGAACGCGTGGAGCGCTGTCGGATAAGCTCACGTGAACTGTGTCCTCCCCTTCCTTTGATACTAGCTGTTCTACGCTTCCATGTTATTTGTGTTCCTGTGCTGTGCACCTCGTGGTTCGACTTGTGTTCGTGTAACGAGTAATACAGTCATCCACCACCATGTGACACAATCTGTTTGTCGCGGCTGTAACTTCAGTCACTGACCGCCGAATCTTCTACCTTTTTGTAAAACGCTAGCTATAGACGAGAAGAGCTATTGTGCAAAATATCAAGTCTGTAGAGTCGAAGATGAGCGAGTGGTGAGCGGCAACGCGGCCAGTGTCGCCAGACACGTGATTTACCATCATATGAAACAATCGGCGAGATTAGTCATCCACCAACACATCCCGCCGTCTGAACCCCCGCGGTGTGAGACACCTTGCTCAACCAGCCACAACAGCTTATAGTAAGCCGGAATAGTGCATGGTGTAGGCTTGTTTAGCTAGTAAGTGACGCTTTAACACTTGTACTAAATGTGTTTTCGATTTTCCCAGGGCCTGCAACAGCTGTCGGCGCTAACATAAAAGCGATTGTTGCATATGGTGGTGTTTGTGTCACATGATGGTGGATGACTGTAAATGTAGTTCAAAAAAAAAAAAGATAAGCTCACGTGATGATTTGATGTCGAGTTTGCTCAACCGTGGCGGGACCACCCCGGATAGTGGCAAGGCAGCTTACTGTGGAGAGGCTTTCTGATTCAGCAGGCGGAATAATCATCACGATAACTAATTTTAAGCATTGATACTCAGTTATACATCATTTAAGGCGCATACAACCTCGTGCTTCAGTGTTATCAGGCTTACCTTGTTACTCCGAACTGAAACCACACGGAAGGTTGGCTTGACTTATGATGTACCCTATAGCGTTAACTACATACCTGTCTCAATTTGGTGCGTTCTAACTGTTTATATTTTAGTTGTAAGCTACACACGTCATTTCAGGGCTACGAAACGAGCCAGCTTGCGGTTTCAAGCTATCGCCCACCTCGGACCGAGTAGATTTCTAGTGTCGGAGCTAAATGATCGGTGCAGGTATACTCAACAGAAAGTTCCGTTTTTATTTTCAACTAAGTTTGAGTAACATGTCATTTTGCGGGCGAGAATCCTTAATGCAATGATGAACTATCATAACGGTGGCACACGTATTGAGGTTTTATACGAACAGACAGCGCCTACAAACAAGAGATGGGGTGCATACTAAGGCCAGCCGTAGGGCGCTATATCATAGTGTTCAGTGTCAGTTTATGGAAGTGTATGATTAGTCAGCGAATCACTGACTCGGAATGTTGACTCGTACGCACACACGTACTCTCGTACGTGTAGGATTGCTTTATATCTATACTACTACGTGCATACACACGTAGTATGTGATGTGTTCATACGTGTACATTACTATATAATCAGGTCTGTAGGACTGTAATCTACAGGCCGTTGAGCCTCACCGAGAGGTTATCATGCCTCACTTACGAGCTTAACAGCTCGAGTCGCTAAGAAGCACCCATACAGATTATCACAGTTGAAATCTCTTCATCAACGGTGTACTGAAGGTTGGGATGAGCCCGTATTAGATTCGTTTTGATGTCCGCCCAGTATTCTTTAACAGTCTGATCGATACCATAACGCTCAGGGACATCCGCGGGGGCTTCAATACAAATTTCGTTGACACCAAGGTTAGAAACCAAACTGTCGATATCTTTAAATAATGAGTAGCAGTTTTTGAGAGTAAGCCTAAGAGGGTGGAAGTCTGCCGCCGGTTGTGACTTTATGTTGCCCTGTGAAGGCGGGTCATTATCTTTGAGCTCCAAAGCGTGCATATCCAGGATCAAAGTGTGGAGAGCTTCAAGAGGCGCCAAAATGGATGACCAGGCACCGAAATTATTTGATATGCAAGAACAATACAACCTGGTGATTGCCGACTGGCTAAGGAAGTTTTTGAGTTCAGCTTCAAGCCCCTTATGGAAAGCAAGCCCAACGCTAAGCTCGGAGGAAGACCTAGGCAGAGCAATCAGGGGCAGTAGCCATCGTAGACAGTTAAGGCGCATATCAGTTAGATTTAACACGTTTAGGTGGTTGAGTGGAACTGGAGTTGTCTGGAGTGGGCCAACCGGACCAGTGACCTGAAGACTTCCCAATTTCAAGATTGCTAGCATTGGGCTTGCCCTAAGAATGTGGGCAATTTCCGAACTCGATATGGTGCCAAGTACACTCGTATTTACGAAGTCAAGTCGGAGGTCAACAAGTCCACGATAGGCGTTACTGTCCCAGTTGAACCGCACGTCAAATAGATGAAGCTCCCGAAGAGATAGTAGGACCTCCTCCTGGCGTTCGGAAGCGTTTGTGAGAAGGCCCTCCCGGATATTACTAGGCATGAAATCGGGAGTACGTAGGAGAATTGAGAGGTGTTTAGTCAGATGTTTGTCACCGTGGTCGAGCCACAGCTTGACCGTGCGTACGATAAAATTATGCTTAGGACTGAATAGCTCAAGAGTATGGACACGGCGCATGTCAGGCTTAAGATCTTCAAGAAGGGGACTTGGATCGTACTGTCTGTTAGATATTGCATATTGGGATATGTGCAAGTGTAGCGGGTGCGTCCTTGCTCGCTCAAGCATGAGTTTGCTCAGCCCCTCTGGCAAATTCGGGTCGACGTCGATGTGAGTCCAAAAGTATGATGTGTCTAATGCAAGCCGTCGCCAATGTGCACAGGTATCAACAAAGTTATACGAGAGTGTGGTCGGATATTCATGTCTGCAATTATTCGGTACAGATAGCCAAAATATCTTCACCAAGATTTCGGGAGGGAGGATGTTGATTGGGGCTAGAGTTTCCGACTTATTTCTGAGTGTCGAGAGGTAGAAGCGAGCGGTACGGAGAGTATTTTCCTCGACGACCAATGATTCGAGTTTGGTATCGAGTAGGACAAACACATTTTCAGCTATATCTCTAGCACGAGTCTGATGATCACGAGCACAGACTGCACCGAGGGTTTTGCAAGCGGACATATAAGACTGAATCGAGTTTGATAATTGCACACGCATGGAGTTCCATTCTTCCAGCGCAGATTCAATACTAAAAACCGCCTCCATTTTGGCGCCGGCCTAGTTATCGGGATTGGATCCTAGGCGTGCACCCCCAAGACTCTTGAGAAACACAAGCATGAGGAGTTAGTGCGATTTATTTGGTATAGATTGCTCACTGTCAGCGATATTCAGGTCACTCTATGTGAAAGCCGTAGCGAGGTGTTGTTGATGTTAGACCGCTAGGTGTGCACGAAAAAGCCAGGCGGGAGAGCGTGTGCGGCAAATCACGTGATGACCTATCCATCAACAGCTCGCCCCACAGAGTTTAATCTTCTACTAGCTAGCAGTACAGTACCACGGTTTTCCTATTAGTATAATCTTAGGGTAGAAACGTGCCACTATTTGATTTTAGGATATTTCTCCGACAATTAGTTACCAGAGTATCTGCTTTATTAACATGCTTATGGTGTGTAGGAAGTGGCATTTTTGCCATGGCCAGGATCGAGGATCCAATATCTCTGCGAACGAACCTTAACTTAGTAGATGCGTCGTACTTACAGGCACGGAGTAGAATTCATCAATCATTTCTGGTAGAGGGAGAAACGAGCCACCCTTAAGCTTCCCTGCGATGCATACACCCACGAGTCAGCCCACCGCTGAGCATCAACAAAACCTCGCTATCTCGTCATATAGGTTTATAGAGGTTTTATTTCTTACTTGAAGCCTTTGAAGAGATACCAAAGTCGGAGAGTCCGTTGCTAAATGACTAAGTTAATCATAGAGTAATTGGTACCCATCAATTCAAGATTACAACGATATCCAAGTTACATGACGCAGTTTAGCCAGCTCGAGGTTCACGTGGTTCTACGAAACGTTCGTTTGTTAGAATAGATCACAAGTTTAGTATAGTAGGCTTACGCGACCACTGTACGCTCAGGATCAAGTTGTCGTAACCTGCACGAACAAATAATTGCAGTCAGCCAATGTCATTTGTATAGCAGTAGATAAACTTGCCCATTCCGTTGACCTTCTGCATTGCTCGCTCAGCATTCGCCTTCTCCTCAAAGCTAACGAACGCGTAGCCCTTTCCGATTCCAGTCTCTCTGTCTTTGCCGATATATACTCGCGCAACACGACCAAATCTATCACACAAAAACCTTATCAATAACCTCTCCTATCATCAGATTAGTTGTACGCACTTGGAGAAGAGCTCCCGAAGGTCGTCCTCCTGAGTATCCTCGCTCACATTTGTGACGCGCAGCGTGGGCATATCGTCCCGGTTCATGCCGGAACGGTACATACTCTCACCAGCGCCACGACCAGCGCCGGCACGCATGGAAGGCGGTACATACTTGCTTCCTTTTGAATGGCTTAGTGAAAGTTAATCTTAGTTGGGTTCGAAAGTACGTACCAGTCGCAGGCTCCGGGCGAGCCACGGGACCATCTTCTGGCGGAGGCGCCTCGTCTAACAAAACAGAAACGTTTGAGAACCACCTTGAGATAAAGTGGCAGGTACTCACCGCCAGGTAATCCGAGTGTCTCCTTGTATGGACATTTTGTTGTGAAGTGATCGCCCTGGCATACACGACACAGAATTTTTTTGCCACCCAGAGCGGCCTTGGTCACCGCGTCTGGGTCAGGCTCTGGCTCTGCATTCTGCTCTCGGGATGATGAGAATTCCGATCGCTGGTCCAAAGCCGAAGGTGACGTACCTTGTGCCCTGCGCTTAACTTCAATCCAATCGCCTCGCCTACGGTTGTTGTGGCGCGATCCGGACCTGGCTTGTTCCCTTTCTCTGCCCCAAATTTTACCCATGATTTACGTTCTGCAGTTGCATGGTCTACTAGCGCCTTCTGGAGTGTTCGCTTTATCCTACGAGTGGTCTGCAACAATTGACTCGCAAGTAAGTAGGTATCGAGATTGAAGGAGCTCATACACACCTTGATTCGCTTCCCGTCATCGTTTGTGCTATACTCAATAATCGTACGGATTCCGTTCTCGTCTACTGTATCAGAGTTTTGTGGTACATCTGGACGCCACAAGAGTTAGAATGGGGTGTAGGGGAAGGCTCGTTGTGCGTACCACCAAAATCATCGACATCATCGGCCCAAGAGGCTTTCGGTGGTGCTCTACAAGTTTCATCAGTTAGGTGAGCTGGATAACTCATAGTTGAAACTTACACGGCTGCCATGATGGTGGACGAGAGTGATCAAGCGTAAATTGTGCTCTGCCACTGGTGGACCCTGATTAGTAATTGCTGAATTGCAAATTCTCAATATGTCTACTTTCTGTGCCGGCCCGATCATTCCCTCAAGTACACGGATTAATCGACGAGACAGCATATAAGCTAACCCACAGCTAACCGCACCGCAGTATTCAGGGTTTTATTGAGTCAAAGTAGCGGGTGTTGATTACTACGGATATAATGGGATTATATACACTTATAAGGTCGAAAAACAGTCTTGCAAACAGAAAACATACTGTACAACTTTCACCGGCCAATATGCACGTAGGGCACCCAACGGACGAACGCATCCTCTCCAACCTTCTCACGCAAGGATCCTGCTGCCATGTGCAATGCCCTCGCGGCTTCCTGTGTATCTGGTACTCTGTCCTTGAGCAAATGTTGGTACACTTTCTCGGCAACCAACGGCCCGTCTTTGTCGTCAATCGACCACATAGTAGGGTTGCCGCGAGACGATACAATAAGAGTCAAGACAGGGTTTGTCGGATATCTCGCGACAACCCATCAAATTGGTCATCGAGACAACGACCCGTCTCGAGGGTCTGGTACCAGTCAGTTGGGTGGTAGATGAAAGAGCATACATTGTATAGAACATAAATGTGTACAGAGAAGGTCCAATCGATTCGGCCCAAGAGAGTCAAGAAGTCAATGGTTACTCGATACTCTCGTTACCTAACGCACCGACGCCCACAAAGTCAAGTGTGGGCGTGTTTCGCCTAGGCATGCGCGATGTCACTTCAGCGCATGCTGGAGGGTTGGAGCAGCTCTAAAGTCCCGACGCTTACCACGAATTATCCCCCGGCACAAGTAAATTTTGTTCGAGAGGAGGGCACGCTTTTAGAGCCAACAAGTGGCGCTTGAACCGGCGGGACATCCGTGGTAGCGAGTGAAGCCTATGAATACGTAGGATGTTTGCTTGAATCTAGTGTCCGGGGCGTCGCATAATAGCTACGCACATACCCGAGTCGATTTTGTTACCACAATCGGCCATGGCGCTGCACGATGGTGGGTGGAAACAGCTGGCTCACTCGTGGGAACGCTCACGTGCTGGAGATATTTGGCCCGTCTCATCAAGCGGAAACCCTGCGTCTTGTGATGTCTCATCAGCAAGAAGGCGGAGACCGGTACTACATCTTGCACTGCGGTCTCTGTCTCGCGGCAACCCTACCACATAGTGGCGATTACATCTGGGAACCCGGCCAAAATCATCCCAGCGGCTAAATGAACAGATTCCTCCGGTAAGCCCTCGTCGCCCCTTGCCGTCTCGCACGCTGATAAAAACGCAAGTTTGCCATGGTTGATGGATTCTCGTGTGATCGTTGCGAGGTCGAGGTCTCCACCATGAAGGCGTAATGCACTCTTCATAGGATTGGCAATATCTTGAGAAGCGTGGCATGCGAAATGCACCCAGCTATTCCGCTGAATCTCTTCTAGAACCGCAGCAGGACTAGCGTCAGGCCCATCGAGGCGTGCGAAGGGGAGATGCTTGGTTTGCTCCTGTAGCTGATCAAGCTCAACCACTGTCCAAGGCAAAGTGTCCGCTTGTCCAACTGCCAACACCCCTCGGAACTCAGAATCTCCTTGGTTCGGGTTGAGCAGAGCACTCAGAGTAGGAGTATACGAGGAGACGACGAAGTCGAAGGTCCTAGCAATTGGTTCGTAATACCGGCCGGCAGCGTGTAAAGGGAGGAATGTAAGTGGGCCAGTTGTGCACCACGTTAGACGAGGCAGCTGACTCTCTGTACTCTGTAGACACTTCATTTGAAATCAGTACTCGGAATAGAGCATATTTTAGCGCATACACCCACCAAATATCCAAGGCGCTCAAGTACTGGTTCTACCAAGTCCTCCCACAAAGTAGCAAGTAAGGAACCAAATTGGCCATTTAGTTCACGTTCGATTTCCTCCTCGCCCTCATCGTCGAAAACGGGGCGCCTTTCGCTGCGGGTACGAACGTTGGCACGACGGAGGCAGTAGAACAGATGGGTCGATGCCTCAGTGGCCTTATCGAATGAGAAGGAAGGGAGCGGGATATGGATGATTTCCTCTGAGCCAGGCAACACAGCAAGCGCATCGCAGCGGGTGCGGTGAAGGTTGACGACAACTAAAGTGCTAGAATGGGCTGCAAGCAATAGCTCTTTTGCGTTCTTAGGACGCAGGAACCCACTAAATCCGGGAATGCCACGAGCTCGATCGACCAGGGTCTCCCACGTCTGGGCTAAATTATGGCGACGCTGCTCGGAGTTCTGGGAAGACATAGTATCGAAGAGTAACGAGTGTGTTGGCTCTGCAAGGCCAGAGGCATCTAGCTCCTGAGCGGTTTTATTTAGCTCTAGAGCAAGGGATGGGTCGAGGCGAGCTAGCTCTTCTATCGGCGTACGAAGCTGATGCATTTGGTTCCAAATAATGGATCGACCTTCTTCCAGCCATTCAAGCGCATGCTCATACGCTCCTAGTGAAATAGCATTTGCGGCCGCCTCGACGGCGGCGTCCTGAATCTCGGACTTGATGGCGTCAATTCGGCGACCGACCGCGGCTCCAAGCCAGATAACCTGAGGAACAAGGGCCATAGCACGTTTGTACGCGTCTAGAGAGGAAGAAAGGTCATGTTGGGAGGAAACTCGTGCCCATGTAAGCGCTGCCTTGAGTTTGAGGGAAGGATGGCCGGTGGATAGCTGCGCGGCTTGCCGCAAGTAATCCGAAGACCGTTTGATGTCCTCCTGCTCCTCGGAAACATTAAACCGTTGACCGTAGGACAAGCCAAGGTTGAATAAACAGCCGGGTTTCTCTGCATGCGCATCATGAACTAGAGGCAAAGCCTGAGAATAGCATTCAATAGCATGATTGATATCCGCAAGCTCCCCAAGGCGATCAAACCGACGCCGGTACGAAGACCCTAGATGATTTAGCCACCTAGGGTAGTCTGGATGTTGACTCGACCCTCCAAGTACTACTTGACTCTGGTGTTGGATGGCTGTTTCAATGTCTGCAACGTCGCCCCGTGAGCTGAATCGGAGCGCAAAGAAACTTCCAAGGTCATTCTTAATCTTTGGCCGATTGAGATGGCGTTGGGGGGTGATTGACAACGCCCGGTCCTGGTATTCGATCGCCGTGTCCAGGTCCGCGAGATCGCCCAAACGTTGAAAGCGAACAACATGCGAGACTCCAAGCTGGTGTAAAATGTCACATTCTTGGGTATAGTGAGCCGGTGCGGATGACGCCGCTTGAGTTTGGAAATCGATTGCTGCATCGAGGTCTGAAATGTCCTTGAGACGTTTGTATCGGTTACGGAAAGAGCACCCGAGATTGTGGAAGCGCATAGGCTTGTCGAGATGGCCCTCGGGGGTAGCCAGTGCCGCTTGGAGCGAGAATTCAATAGCATTGTCGATATCGGCGAGCTCTCCTTGGCGATCAAATCGATATTGATAGGCAACACTGCAAGTATCCAAGATGACCAGTTTCAGCGGGTGGTCGTCAGGGGTACGTGATACCGCTTCTGTGAGATATTCTATTGCCTTCTTGATGTCTGATAGATCCCCAACGCTAGTGAACGCAGCCGCATATAACATACCCAGATTATGCAACCGAATGACTTGATCATCTAGTCCCTTGGGTGTAGAAGATTCTGCCTCCCTCAAGTATTCAAACGCCTTGTTGAGGTCTGGGAGCTCGCCATGGGATTTGAACCTAGTCAAGTAGACAGCTGCCAAGTTATTTGCCGCAGTATAAGAGGATTTATGATCACTAGGAGCCGCGAGCGGAGCTTCAGTAAGATATTGAATCCCACAATCGAGATCTGATGATTGCCCTTGGAATTCGAATCGGTGTCTATGGAAGCTGCCTAGGTTCTGAAGCCAAAGGTACAACTCAGGATGCTTGCCCCTGACGAGCGAAATCGCCTGAGATAAGAAGTAGATGGCTTGGTCGATGTCCTCGAGCTTGCTGAGCAACTGAAACCTCATTCCATGAGAGACCGCAAGGTTGTTGAGCCGATGAGGCTTATCAGGATCCCCTTCGGGAGTGAATAAATTTGCCCATGTGTGGTATTCGATTACCTTGGTAAGATCTGCGGGGTCGTGGAGGAGGCCAAAGCGAGTCCCATAAAGCTTCGCCAAGTGTTGGCAACATCCGGGCTTGAGAACGTGTTCGTCGTGAAGGAGGTTAGACGTAAGATGAGCCAAATGCTGGATTGCATTGTTGAGGTCCCGGATGTTGTTGGATCGGCGCGAGCGCTTCTCCAGTAAGTCAACCAGGAGATTCAGAAAGGCAGGTTTTAGAGGATGGTGATCAGGAACCGCTGAGATGGAGGATTCTAGTACTTGTATTCGATTATTTAAGCAAAGTTCTACCGGTTGAAGTGGCGATAGACTAGCAAGATATCTACTGATCGACGGGAGTTTTTGCTCTACACCAGGGGTTTGAGAAACCGCCTGAAACAGCATTCTGCCAACAGAAGCCTCGCTCCTCAGAGCAGCGGACATCTTGCTGTGCGGCTGTGGTTAAAAAGGCTATCAGCATTGGTGGTCATATAATCAGAGCGATGAGCAGACGGACGGGGTATTATATATGTCGGGTAGGTAAGCTGAACGTGATCGTCGTAATCGGCTGTATGCGGAGATTATTGTGAGTTGATAACCTCAATGTGTAATTGACCTATAGTATACTCACTGGAAGGATGACGCGACTAATCGAGTGTCGATGTAAGTTTCACCACGAGTAAGGGGGCGCAGGTCGGCTTTTTATAAGCACCAAGTTTAACGTTAGTCATAGCCTGAGTAGCCTGCGGCGTAGCCCACCACTTTATCATGTGGAGCAGGGACTAGGCCCATAGCATACAAACCCCTAATTGGGTGGCCGAAGACCTGTGATTCTCCTGTACGAACTCAGTGACTCATAAAGCTCGTGCACTGCACAACTCTCACCCCATCCGTTGAATCCCGTGGAACAACCTCAAAGAGGTGATGAAGCTCGGCTATATGCCCGCCTGATTGGGCCGTTATCTCTGGGTTGTGGAGCTTGGTATGTAGCCATCAATGTTCATTAATGAGCGTAGTGTCCATAAGCAGAGCAGTGACGTTCGAGGAAGCATAGAGAAGTTCAGAACCAAGTCGGCTGGCTCATCTACCCAATTTACTTGCATAGCGTAGACATAGAACCCAAGGAGGAGGACAACAGTAGCGGCGCTCAAGGTAGTATGGCGGAGCTCGCACAGAGGTTGTCGTGGCTGGATGGAATTCGAAGTGGTTGAACCAAGAGTAAGGACCCGTTGGTCATTCATGACGAGTCAGGGTGTATAAGCGCTGGCGCTGGCGAATGCCTGTAGTCCCAGACCATAGCTTTAGTCAGTCGTTCGTTCACCTCGCAGACGTTGTAGGGCACTGGTCTCACCTGAAAATTTGACCGAAGCCGACTCCAGCGGGGCACCGAGAGGGTTCGTGATGAAAGATAGATGCGAAGAGCTTAGGAATTCGGCCATCTGGTTATGGCCGCATTGCCGTGACTAAGATAAACGCCAGTGATTATACCACTGTGGAGCTCCCCAGCAGCCAGCTTTGTTACCAGCAAGTGTAAAGTGTGCAAGCGTTAGTAGAGAAGGGATGCGCATGGGATCTAGTTACCCCATCCCAAACCATGACAACTCAACGGAGTCAGATGTTGATGACCGTGTCTGGCGACGTGGGGGCGTCTCCGGCCAATTGACTCGCCTCACTCAAGGTAGATTTAGTGGCCAGACGTAGTGCTAAGGCGAGTGTTGACCAGATGGCGAATTCTTGGGGGAGTCAGGTTGGGCACCGCCACCAGACAATCGTCGGAAAGTGGAGGCCAGGTTGACGCGTGAGTATTACGTCAGCACACGGCACGTGACGCCGACGCGACCAGCGGCCCAGTCATGGCCACGATACAGCATACAGCATATGCTTCATGACCGTCCATATCGACTCTAGCAAGTCTTCGAGATTCTGTGGACCTTTAGGCCTGTTCTGACCGAACAGAAAGTCTTATATAGTACAGTAGTTCCCTTCAGATAAGCGCGCCATTGGCCGGCCCCGGTCGGGTCATCGACTCCGGAACCGGACCCTACGGCTTGCCGCCTCCGAGGAAAACCCCCGGAGTCGGACTAACTAACAATCTTGCAATCCTCTGGAAAACCACCATACCTTGACCCAGCTCCTCCTAGAGAGAACCTCCGGGACCGTAACATGCCCATCCATGATAAACGGCGGCCCTCACTAGCACTATATCAATTGAATGGAGTCATCCGACAGGCACGCGCGGATCAAAGGTCGTGAATGACTTGACTCGGTCATGCAAATAAACACCCACACTTCAACGAGTATCTAAGAACGTATGTCGACTCTGTTCCTCCGTGAAAACCCCACTCCCACACCTCCTATACATAATCAAACCAGGGCCAAAATCAACTAATAATGTCCCAGGTAAATCACAAAGTCCTCGACAATATTCAACGCTAACGACTCTACGTGTGCGATAACAGGCTTTTGGTCTCAGCCTTGAATCTACTTATAGACTCCCATCTGCTTCACCAATCAATGCAAGTGTTCAATCCGCCCTTCATAACTGGAAGTCTGTTCGTACACTCCTAGCCGACACCATTCAGTCTTACCTTGTGGCTTGCTCGACTCTTAAAACCGCCTGTACTCAACCAGCGCGTACACCTCTGGAACGCGCCATTGTTGAAGAGGCACTCGTGACAGTAGACTCGGAGCTCTCTTCTCTAACTGAGGAAGCACATGCCCTACGTGAAGCGCAAGTTGGTCTGTCTACGCTCAGAAACAAATCTGGACGATTGACTCGAATCAACATTCTCCCGCCCGAAATCTTGACCTATATCTTCAGGCTGTCAACGATACATTGTATGCGCGATAAAGAGGCCAAAGGCTGCTATAACGCGCTCGCTGGGGTTGACATCTATTGGCGGGAGCTCGCGCTAAACACACCTGAGCTATGGACCCATATCGATATCAGCCCAGATACCGCGACCCGCAGTTTGTATGATGTGGCAAGACTACGACTTGAACGCTCCAAGGGCGAACTGGTTCACTTTCATGTATACGAGCCGAAGCAGAGATTCGGTAATACCCCCGAGGTAGAGGTCTTCAAGCTCAGAGATTTCATCTCGCCTTTCGCTCCCCGTATCAGCGCGCTGGACGTAGATACACTCAACCCGTCCCAGTTTTTCATCCAATCCGCGATTCGCGCATGTATCGAAGGTGGCTTTTCGGCGTTGAAGGACCTGCGAGTTAGCGTGCCTGATTCCAGCCACAGTGTCTACCTTCACGTTCGAGAGCCGGTTGGAAAAAAAGCTCGAAACCATGCGATCTCTCTCAGAACACTTCATCTGCGAAACGCATTATTCGACTTGAACGGCACCAGTGCAATCTATCGTGGTCTAGTCGATTTCCGGCTTCAGGGGTCCGGTTCGGCTCACATTCACATACACTTACCCCAACTAGCCAACCTTTTCACTCAGAGTCCGGGGCTGGTAACTGTGAAACTAAGCGGCATAGCTGTGAGCGACTGGCGGTCGCCCTCTGACCCACCGATCTTACCGGTCATGCTTCAGTCCTTAGAGGTACTCAATCTTGCAGACCTTAGCTCCGATAGCTTGGGGCTGGTTTTATCCTTGATCACTCAGCCTAATCCTGCCGCCCGGCTAAGTGTTGGCCTTACTTTCTACGAAGGCCAGCCGGACATTGTGTATGAAGAATTCTTTGCACGGTGTCACATTGCAACAATATACCATCAGTCCGATGCCGAGTGCCTTCTACTTCGACACATTCCCCCAAGCATCGCCCAACTTGTTGTATTCCAATCAGACGTCGGCCAACATGGTGCTCTCGCTCGGACAGAGCCCTTCAGTGGTCTCACCGCACCGTCTGCTTATCATGTGCCCAGCGTCACTCTCCTGTCGTGTGTCGTGAGCGTGGAGGGCCTCGTGAACCTTGTTGCAGACCTAGATATCCAGAACCTTACCCTAGATCGCTGCTTGGTAGACCGTTTGATGGATTTGGAAGGACTGATACAACATGTTTCCCAAGATATGGTAGCGTCGTTGCTGGAGGTCTATCCAAATCTCGTTTGTCATATTTCGGACGAGGACTCTACCTCATATTTACCCTGTCGTACTATGTTTGATCGCTGATATCTTATGGATTATTGAGCTCTGTGAACGGTAATCTATACTCTTGTTGTCTAGTCATCGAGAATACAGATGGGGAGTGGAGTGTACATATCAAGATTGGATGTCCCTTCGGCTTTCCCTACCTCGTATGCAATAGCACTCTAAATGCACTTAGACATCCGTGTATCGCATATCGTTTTCAGTCAGAAGCAGTTGCTACACGTAAGTCTGTGTAAAAACCCTGCTTTATAGTGGAAGTGCGTCACTAAGCAAAGGAGTCAGAGGGTTGGATACTTTATCGCCACAGGCAAAAGCTCGGTTTAAACTCCAAATTGGTAGGTTGAATATGTGTTAGGACCGCTGCGTGAGCTCAAGGACATCGTTTCACTTTAACGGAAAGCTCGAAAGTAAGCCTGTCGCTGATAAAAAAGTACATCGGGCTCGTATTTGATGGTGAAACAGTTGATGCCACGGGAGCTAGCAGTAGTGTAAGTCCCGCTACCAGCTTCAGAAGGCACGAATCCAACGACAGGCGTTGCACTGCCAATAGAGATTGCGACAGATGTAGGCGTAAAGAGCTATCGGCATAGCTAGTATCTTGTTGATCCCAACTTCAAGCTTTAGGTCATACGCCAGCATTCGCAGGTCGAGTTCGGCAATGGCGGTCGAGTCAAGGATTTACTTCGGCGCCTCCGGTCTGGGGTCAACTTATCCAAACACGCCACCATGATTTTGACAAGATCACTCGCCTCCGTTTTGATCTTCGCCCATGGTCCTTCGACACTGTTCATCTAGTGCAAGGACACTCCTTCATGATGCCTTGAAAGTGCGACATTATACACTAAGATCAAGCTCTAGATCGATAAAACAAAGTAAAACCTCGTTCTAAGAGCCGTAACGCATCTAACATTTTATAATAGATCTACGAGCGTTTAGCCTCACCGTATTCGACCAACCTAGACATTCCCCTACTCCCCCTCTTACCCGATCTAGATACAGCATATCTCGACCACCAGGATGGGAACCACGTAATCTATCCGTACCATGCTCAGACGAAGAAGTCATTGCGTATTTTGCGAAATTACTCCCTCCACTACAGTTTCCTCAAGAAACTGCTCTACGAATGATCACCCATACGAGCTGGAGGAATGGGCTGGAGGGGAATAATAACCGGTTCTCTTTTGTCGGTGAGTATATCAATTTTAGTAGTCTCGAAGTTGATTCTTACGAGAAATTAGGTCGACGAGTGCTCAAGGCGTACCTCCTTGCGTTCTTACACGCCCACACCCCAATAACACCTACACCTCCACTTACACAGCCTCCTTCAGAACCATCACCAGATACTCGAATATCTCAATTACCCATGCCAAGCTCGGTTCTCGAAGATGACTTTGACGAGATCGCAGACAAAGCGATTGATACACGCGCGTTGGGTTCGATGGTTGGGAATGTATGGGAACTCGAGCGTGTGATGCGCTGGGCACCGAGCCGAGTCGGCGAGAGCAGGTTGAGCGATCCAGGGCTGTATAAAATAAGGGGAACCACAGTCGAAGCAGTGATTGGGGGTGTATTCTTCCAGTTCGTGAGTGATGGGAGCATGTTACTCTATGCTTGCTGAGACTAAGAGGGTCGTAACAGGGCGGCGTCGCCGCACATAGACTCTTCCATACTCGACTCCTTCCCCACGTCGCCTCGCTTCTCCCGACCGATTACCGAAAACCTGCCCAAACGGCGTGCAACCGTCTTGGCGGCCCGTCGGCGCTGGTGCTCCTCGCTCAACCGGCAACATCCCAACACCAGGAGCGTGCGCCATTAGTATCAGCTTCAGGATGAATACAGTCATTTCCCTCATCCGCTGTGTTTAATTTATCCTAACAAACCCTCACGAATCAACTTATGAAAGAAATATTTCTCACGTGAGCATGAGAGTTTCCCCGCACCTGAGCGCAGACCTAGTTGCCTATTTGGGATTATCCATTTGAGGGATGACGCAACCTGGCTGGCGTATGCGGGGTAAGGATGCATTATATTGGATATATTGGACATATTATACTCAAAAAATCACGTCAAGCTTTGTTTCGACTCAGTTACGCACATTCTATCATTCCAACGCTTCCCAAAGACGCCTATCCAAGCCCGAAACCCCACTAGGCAAGAGGTCACAAGACCGACCGAACCAGGCAGGGCTGGGTAGCATCTCCTCCCAAACTCAGTAATCCGTCTTGCGTCCTCCCTCAATTAGGACAGGTCACCTGCCCACCGTACGATCACTTATAAACCACATCCCCCAACTAAAATTCTGTACCCACCTATACTCTTCCTCGTCCGTCTTTCACGCTCGTACGATCATCATGTCTTCTCTCGACTCCGGTGGATCTGTCGACATCGCTGACTGCATCTTTTGTGCGAATCACCGCTTGGAAGTTGTATGTGTGATCGGTTAGGTTGAGGTGGCTGGGTGTTGATTTGTTTAATAAATTTAGTGCACCGAATGTTCATTCGACGGACGAGAAGATAATGATACCACCTTTGGCGTACGTCTCTTATGATTGCTTAATCTCTCTTGCTCACTCGAACTCGGTAGTTTGACCCCATCGATCGTGAGCCGCTAGATCTGCCGGCGACACAAACAAACAAGGATGGCGTGTAAGTCCTAATTCATCTACCATCACCTTCATACAAACGAGCTAATTTACTGGTCTACCAGCATTCAATGCAAGAAGCATGCCAATCCCGACTGCAAACAATGTTACGGCTGGAAGAAGCAGCTCACGAAATTGCATAGGGACGCTAAGAAGGCTGGCAAGTAAGCTGGTACGTTTGTCTATTCCCCTAGTCGTCTCTTGGCTCTTGTATTGATCTCTTACTTTCGTAGGTAACATTGGGTCGTGCTTGAACTCGGTATACCCCTACTGTGCTTGTATTTTATCTGCTATCCTGGTCGTTGTAAGATGTTGAGTACGATGGATGGTGTTCGAGCTCTTGTACGATTCGTGTTGTGAGAGTGTATCAAAAGTGATAAATGACATGTGTATTGTACTAAATTAGATGTGTGAACCGAGAGCTGTGGACCTTGTTGACTGTTTGGTTCCGACGAGCGATGGCTTATGTTTCCCGTCGCTGGCGTCATGCGCTGCGCGCTAAGCGACGGCGCCTAAATCGGTACCTTCATAATCCTCAGGGCTTATCAATACTTCTAGCCTAGATGTATGCGGGGTAAGAGTCATGATACAGTAGTAACCCCGATGATGTATAGCGTCGGTGGAATTCTTATTCGGGGCTTATACAGCATCGGGGCCACTGCT
>WSTH01000341.1:0-27628 GCA_019616345.1 Ceratobasidium sp. 395
ATCCTTTTTCGTCGGCAACCAAACCTACTTGATTGGTTCTTCCTTCAAGTTTATGTACTCGAATCAACTTGGTATGTCATTTTTTTCATGGTCTCCTGAGTGGCTTTGAGGCTCATTCCCGCTCGACAGGTTCGAAACACAACCCACATAGAGGCTCGAAACACTCTGCCCCGGCACCGTTAGCTCAGCACTAAATCCTATCTCCCGAGAAACTTTTTATATCAACTCAATATGGCCCCCACCGCGATCAACTACACCAACTCTCCCTCCTACACCGGATACAGCACCCCTTCCGAACACGCCCCGATCCACCCCACCGCTCAACGCCGTTCCGACCCGGTCATCGTCGAGTCGGACGTGACTTCGTACTCGGATACGCACATTACCGCCAAGTATGAGTACAAGCGCGCCCACGTCGTCAAGGAGCACGGCCGCATTAGTGTCAAGCCTACTACGTCGCAGTATGAGTTCAAGACTGCGCGCAAGGTTCAGAAGACTGGGTAGGTTTTTTATCATTTTTTTTTCGAGAAATTGTCGCTCATGGTGCTGTAGACTGATGATGGTCGGTCTTGGCGGAAACAACGGCACGACGCTCACGGCCACCATCCTCGCGAACAAGCACAACATTACCTGGCGCACCAAAGAAGGCCTCATGACGCCCAACTACATCGGCTCGCTCCTCCGCGCTTCGACTATGCGGCTCGGCACGGACCCCCAGACCGGTGCCGATTTCAACATTCCGGTCTCGGACGTCTTGCCCATGGTCCACCCGAACGACCTCGTCATCGGCGGTTGGGACATTTCGTCCTACCCGCTCGACGCCGCGATGGACCGGGCTCAGGTCCTGGACTGGGACTTGCAGCGCCAGTTGATTCCGTATATGGCCGATATCCGTCCCTTGGCCTCGATTTACTATCCCGACTTTATCGCCGCGAACCAGTCGGAGCGCGCCGATAACGTTATTCCGGGCGACGATAAGCAGGCGCACGTCGAACATATCCGTCGTGATATTCGTGAATTCAAGGCCGCGCACGGACTCGACCGTGTCGTCGTCTTTTGGACGGCCAACACCGAACGTTATAGCGATATCATCTCGGGCGTGAACGACACGGCCGACAACCTGCTCAAGGCGATTCGCGAGAGTCACTCCGAGGTGTCGCCCAGCACCGTCTTTGCCGTCGCCGCCATCCTCGAAGATGCTCCTTTCATCAACGGCGCTCCCCAGAACACGTTTGTCCCTGGCTGCATCGAGCTCGCGGAGCGCCACCGGTCGTTCATCGGCGGCGACGACCTCAAGAGCGGCCAGACCAAGATCAAGTCGGTGCTAGCCGAGTACCTCGTCAACGCCGGGATCAAGCCGCTCTCGATCGCGTCGTACAACCACTTGGGCAACAACGACGGCCGTAACTTGTCGCAAGAGGCCCAGTTCAAGAGCAAGGAGATCAGCAAGAGCTCGGTCGTGGACGACATGGTCGGCGCGAACCGGTTGTTGTACCGTGCGGCCGACGCGACCAAGGGCGAGAAAAAGGGCGAGCATCCGGACCATTTGGTCGTGATCAAGTACGTCCCCGCCGTTGGAGACTCGAAGCGCGCGATCGACGAGTACAATTCCGAGATCCTCATGGGCGGACGCAACGTCTTGGGCATCTTCAACACGTGCGAAGACTCGCTTTTGGCCACGCCGCTCATTCTCGACTTGACCATCCTCGCCGAGCTCTTGACGCGTGTTGAATACCGTCGCGACGGCCAAGGCGAATTCGGGCCGCTCTATTCGGTGCTTTCGTTGTTGTCGTACATGCTCAAGGCTCCGCTCGTGAAGCCTGGGACTGAAGTCGTCAATTCGCTCAACCGCCAGCGTACGGCTTTGGAGAGTTTCTTGAAGGCTTGTTTGGGTCTTGCTAATGAGGGCGATTTGTTGCTCGAGACTCGTGTTTGGTAATGATCTTGTTTCTTGATCTTGACTGGTAATTTGTCTGTATAAGTTCAACACATGTGTATGGTAGGGCCATTCAACTGGTCTTGCACCGAATCTGATGATTGTTTGTGACTGCCAACGAGGGATTAAGATAAATTTTCATTGCCTTTATAGGATGACGCGCATGCGATTCTAAGTTTGATTAACTTGGCGGTTCGAGAAGAGTACAAGTACATAAGCTAGCGTTAAGAGTTTAGAGGCCTCCGCCGCCTAGGATGTACTCGATCGCCGAATCGACACGGCCACCACATGCCAAGAGTGCACGGACGTTCTGTTGAGCGTTCGTAAAGCCCATGTCCTGGAGTTGTTGGAGTTGGGTCTGATCGTAAATTAAATGAGTTACGAGTCCAAAAGAAAGCTGGATAACGAGAACGAACCTGGAATCGTTCTTCGACCGGTCGAGGGTCTGCCGGAGGCGGTGGTGGGGCGCCGAACCCTCCGAGTGCCGCAAAGGGGTTTCCGCCCGCTGCTGTTCCCTGGGAACCCAAGCCGCCTTGTCCGCCGAGTAGCTGCATTCGAGCGGTTAACATATATCAACAAGATGACAAAGACGGGTGTTGCATGGGGACATTAGGAATCAAAAAATGATACGGAATTACTAACCTGCTGAATCAACGCCGGGTCAATCATCCCGAACGGATTCCCCCCGCCGAATCCCGCAGCACCCGCACCTGGGGGTGAGGTCGGATTTGCTCCAGTGGGAGAAGTAGTGTTGGCAGTCGCGTCGGTCCCAGTATTATTACCAGTACCGGTGGTAGGCGTAGCAGCGGTCGTCGCGCCCGTAGCAGCTTGATCGAACAAATTGGCACTCTGAGCAGGGTTCGCACCTCTCGCCCCAGCGCCCGCTCCGGCGCCGGCACCTCCGAATCCACCGAACGGCGGGAACCCGAGTCCACCCATCCCGCCCATTCCTCCCATACCCATTCCACCCATACCTCCCATCCCACCCATCGGATCAACTCCAGCCTGCCTCAGCGCAGCCGTCATCTGCATCATATTCCGCAACGTGTCCGGGTTCGACATCATATTCCTAAACTCGGGCGATTGAAGCGTCGCGCGCAGTTGAGGTTCCATCTGTTGGAACTGGGGAGATTGAGCCATGAGGGTGTCCATCAGGTTTGGATCGGACATCATTCGCGACATTTGTTCCATGAATTGGGGCGAGGAGAGCATGTTTTGCATCTTATCGGTTCGATTAAATGGATTAGCTGTCTAATCGAAAGAGAGTATGAAAGATGAGACGTACCATGTTCGGATCCGTCGGGTTCGCTCCACCAAACAAATCAGCCATGTTAAGTCCCGCGAGCGCACCATGCCCACGCGGGCCGTTGAGCAACGTCTCGGTCGAAGTCTGTCCGGTCTGCATACTCGGCAACGGTTGAGCCGGAGCCGGAGCAGACGAAGCGCTGGGCTTGGGCGCGCCTTTGACCATGTGTACGGTGTGTCCGTTTTGGACTTTGTACGTCGAGAGTGTGTCCTCGTCTTTGAGGACGCGGCCTGGAGGTTAAGCGAGGGCGTAAGTTAGGGTGGGCTGAGGGCCGAGAGGGAGAGGAGAGGATATGTACCGGAGTAGATCAATCGTTGTCTGTCTGCTGAGACATCACTCTTTTCCGCAATGGCTTGTTTGAGGTTTAGGACTGTCTTGGATAGTGCGATGGTGATGCTCAGTTTGAGCTCGCTAGGGCCTAGCATGATCTATAAGTAAGCATTATTCTACTTGTAGACAATAAGATTACCTTTGATGTTGAGCGTAACTTCATCAGCAGCAGCAGTGGCGGCGGGTTGATCAGACATGGTTGAGTGGCGGTAGGTGGTGGTTGTGGAGATGAGGTGTGATCGACGTTGGATCATCGTGTTTACATACCATCACGTGGCTGTGCTGATCTCATTTACTTGCTCTGGAACAAACTCGAATTGCCTAAAATGATAACGTGTGAAGAAAGTCTCAGACATTCGTCGTCGGTTAGGTGTTTAAATGTGTGAGACCACGCTGGCGAGCATCCAAGTTGCTGGTGTATGCTATGTTTCGGGCTCGCTAGGGCGGTTTCGGACAAGTACCAACACAATTTTGAGCTCTTCTGGTACTTCAAGCTCTTAAACATGAACCAAAAACAACAATTACATTAAATATACATTTGACAAGACTTCACATTGACAGGTCTCCGAGCTCCGATATTACGGCCAGTCGGTTGGATACCACAGGTCAAGCTGACGATGGTGAACCCACGATGTGAACCCAATCTTTCCCGACCTTAAGCCTTGACAGATCCAAAACTACAGGTTGGATTTCAGATTTGGCCAGAATGTTCACTAGAGTATCTCGTTGTTGATAGGCTGGAGGCAGCCAAAAAAGGCGCTCGCCTGTTAGGTTACAGACCCAGTGCTCCTGCAATAGACTAGCGAGGTCTCCACTGAAGACTCTAGAGTAGAATACGTTAGTCAACGCCCTCAGTATACTGGGTACAAAGGTAAATAAATGGCAAAACGATAGCTAACCTGGTGGTGTTCTGTAAAGGTTCGTTTAGCGCTGTCTGATCATTGGGGTCTCTTGACAACCTGGATGTATTAAAATTTAACATGATCGGGTCAAACTTCGTCATTTTACACTTTTGCCATTCTCCTTTCAACATTTTTCGCCTCTTTTGCGATTTTTGAGTGTCTCCTTTCAATAGGAAGAGTCGTGGAAACTCACAAACAAAGATTCAAATTTCGGAGTCTTGAATTTTGACATATTGGCCTTATGCTGAGGGTCGAAGGCGGCGCTGTATGTCTCGAGCGAGAGTTTCGGAGCCCTGTGTTTTCGATCGAAACGATCCCGAGCGTCTCGGGCTTCCTCGCGTTGCTGCCGGAATATCATATCGCTTTCAAACAGTTTTTTAACAACCATTGTTCCATCGGGACGACCTAACAGGACGCTTTGGCTATCGGGTGAAAATGCAACGGAGGTAGCAGGAAGCGAACTTTCGGGCCAGTACAGATACCCGGGGTAATAAAAGTACTCGTTCACAGATTGTTTATTTATCCAGAGCATCACAGGCGTGTTGTTTCCGACAATAACCAAAAACTTTCCGTTGGGGGAGAAGGCTGCACGGGACACTGCGTCTGGATGCGTCCAACCGGAAGAGGCTGATTTAATAAGGTCATAGATTGTTTGTCTACCATGTGTCCTTGCCAGGGGCGTGTTGACATATAGTTGAGGGGGGGAAGCAGGATTGAATACTGCGGACCCTGAATCAGTATTGATGCCATGATTTGCCGCCTGGATCTTGAAGCCACGGGTAGGACGAGCAGGACAATGAGATTCGTAGAAGTAGAGGCCAACATTACAGGATGATAGATCCGTCACCCAGCTGGAATATTGACCTTGAGGTGAATTTAGAGTCCAATCACTGGCCCGCAAATCCCAAACCCACACTTGCCCGTCGACAGCTTCTGAGCCATAAACGATATGTTGGTCATTAAATGTAAATGCGATAAATGTAACCTCATCAGGGCAGTGAACTGGGCCAAGAAGCGCAGCACCAGTGTATGCGTCCCAAATTCGTATTGTCGTGTCCCGGGAGCCAGAAGCGATGCGTCGACCGTCTGAAGAGAAAGCAACGGCTGTCACAACGTCGGAATGACCTTCAATACACCGTTGCTCATCGAGCATAGGGCCGGCATCGACATGAATGTCCCAAACCCTTATCGTCCGATCCCGAGAACCAGACATGATATGTCGACCATCGGATGTATCGCACGAAATGGACGTTACTGAGTCTTTGTGTCCTTGGAAGGGATCTGAGATCTGGGTGCCTGTGCGCGCATCCCAGATACGCACTGTCTTGTCGTCGGAGCTCGATATAAGACGCCGCCCGTCTAGGGAAAATGCAACAGATGTTACGGTTTCGGAATGTCCATGAAGCGGGCGGAGGAGCAGATGACGTGTATTTACGTCCCAAACAAGCACAGTCTTGTCTCTAGAACCAGATATTATGCGTTGGCTGTCCGGGGAAAACGCAACGCACATCACATGATCAGAATGTCCTTCAAGTAGTTCCGAGTGCGGATATCTTGCTTGCATTTCCCAAATGCGAACTGTTTTGTCCCGAGAGCCAGAGATGACCCATCGTCCGTTGGGAGAGCATGCAACAGATGTCACAAGCCTCGTATGACCTCGAAGAGTGTGGAGCAGCGCATTGTCAGCGCCAGCATCCCAAACTCGCACCGTTTTGTCAGCAGAGCCGGATATGATCCTCCGGCCATCGGAGGAGAAGGTAACCGAGGTCACAATGTCGTAATGGCCCCTAAGCCGCTTGAGTTGAAACACATTGTCCAGCGCCTGGGTATCCCAAATTCGCACCGTCCAGTCCGCAGAGCCAAAAGCGATGCGGTGGTTGTCAGTCGGAGAAAATGCAACTGATGTTACTGAAGCGACGTAATCTGTAGGTGGGTCTTGGAGTAGGTCTTGGCGTAGGTCTTGAAATAGGCCTGGAGCTGGGTCTCGAAGCGGGCCATGAGCCGCTTCACCTGTCCGTACGTCCCAAATCTGCACGGTCCCATCTTCAGCACCAGCAACAATATACTGGCCGTTGGGGGAGAATGATATACTGCTGATTGCCCCTTGAGCTAAAACCGTGCGCAAGCACGAAGTGTTCCATAGGTTCATGCCGCCCGTCACCGACAATGTATTTGGCAAGTAGTAGCACTTCAACATATCAATTGCTGCATAGTTAGCCGCACCGAACGGAATTGCCGACACATAGAGGTGTGGTGTGCTTATTGAGATAACTTCCCACACAGCGAACATGAAGCGATATACGTCTGCTGCAATCTTTGCGTATTTGGAAGTACTAGAGCTCTATATCCACAGTATTTAATCAGCGTGACCGAAACCATGATATCTTAAACGTACATCACTCCACCCCATCATCAAGGCCATGCCCTCTGTGATCGTATGAAGGTCGTTCGTTAAGCTCAGAACTTCGATCCAGTACATTAGATGGGGCCCATATAAAAGTCTGTCCAGAAGCGCTTCCAACAACTCGGTAGTTTCTGAAGCTACACTGAAGGGTGAGACTATGAGGTGGGTTATCCAGTACGTGCAGCTATACATCAGCTCGGGGCAGATATTCGTCTCGATCCGAGTTTGCAGGTCGACCACGTCGCGGTTCATAACGCACGAGTCTTCAAGGTAACAGATGTTGAACTTCAGACTTCGCAACATGACCTCCAAGCACGAGGCTGTAAACTCCGCGTTCAGTGTGGTGGGATCAATCCTGTAGTGATCGGGGCAGTCTGCCTCCGCCATATAATCGCTGAAAGATTGATGCAACACTCGCACTGCGCTTTGATCATCTCTGTAGAGCACCGATCCTAGACGGTTGATCACTCGAGATAGCACGGACGGCTTGATATGTTTAGATAGCATCATGGCGAGGGCAATATCTGGGAGTGGTCGTCGTGAACCAGTGAGAACGATTGCGCCGACGCATAGCTGGACAATCTTCGTATCGTTTCGGGTCTCGCCGAGGCCTTCGTTTAGAGCTGTTGTGTATATAAGACCAAGTGCTTTCTTTTCGTCGTTAGACCGCTGGCCGTCAAGAATCTGCCTCAGCGTTGCTTCAGGGTCGAAGCTCTGTTGGATCAGATTACACGCAGTACGAGCCCAGATGAAGAGTTTATTAGATGCTATGTGCAAACGGTTAATATCCCAATCATCTGGCCACTGCCCCCGATCAACTGGTTCAATTGCTAAAGCACTCATACGACTGTGTATGTACGCCTTTATGTCTCTCGATACGGTTGTTTCATCCACAGCAAATAGGTTCCGCTGTTCGATGAACTCGTTTCCTAAACCAAGCAGATCCCAGATTTCCTTGTTTGGTCGACTCGTCACTAGTACCTTCAGCCACTTCACGAGGAGTGGTAACTCCAGCAAGCACTCAACGAGCTCGGTTCGATGTTCTGCAGAGCCGCTCTCGTCGATAGCGTCCACAACGAGCACGAGGTTATCGAAGCTAGAGCATGTACTAAGCGCCGTAAGCGGCTCAACCATCAGCCCAACAAACCGAGTCCTTGTGGGAGAATGAGCAATGGTTGGGTCTTTTCGTAGCGCTTCCAGGAGTTTTTCTCCATAGGCTAGGCATTTATAGGCTAGAGACGCCGCTAGATGAGATATTATGTTTTCAGGCTTGCGCAGATGCTCGTTATCACGTTTGCAGAAGAAGCTACCAGCGAGAGCATTGGACTTGTATAATAATTCAGACATCGAAGTTGCAATCGAGCTCTTGCCACACCCAGCGGGTCCATACAGCCAAAAGAGAGGGGCGGAATTAGTGCCGAGTGTCCAGTCACGAATATCCTCTAGTATCCCGACTCTTGTGCCGTCCAAGCAACACCGGCTGAGATCGTAACTCGCGCCCGAGACAACGAGTTTCTCCAGAAGCGCTCGATCCGCTACAAAGCCGCTCCATCAGTGCCCAGTCTGAGTGCTCTTTATTTGCGTACCATCATCGAGTAGCTTTTCGACTCTCTGGGTTATTTGCGTTGTCATCCCAAGGTTGAAGTTCTTTTGTAGGTTTCTAAACTCATTCGTGAACTTGTCCACTTGATCCTGAGCACTTGATGACACAAATGCACGAACTGCCCGAACTACGACGAAAAATTAGATAAGTGGCTTTGTTTTTACCACGGCTCCGCATCGCACCTGCAGCGCCATCCGACTTGTACTCGATCACGAACCGTGATGCGTCTTCCACCAGTAATAATAACTCTTTTATCGTGTCCCGCAGCTTCGCTATTTTTGCATGGTTTTCGATCACGCCAACGTGTTGCAGCACATCTCCCATCTCGCTTACTAGCTTAGCGACTAGAGCGTCACAGTGAGCTCGCTCCCGCAGGACCTGCCATGAGTCAGTCTGATTGGATAAAATGTACGAAGAATCGCGCATGGTTATGCATTGGTTACGTACCTCACATGCCTTCTTGCAGACTTCGACGACAGACCCAACCTGCATGATCTACTATCAGCTCTAGAGCACTAGCTGACGAGAACTGCGGATACTGACTTCTGGTATATTTTGTGAGACGTTTAGGATGGTATCCACTGCACCTTGAGTTTGCCTCATACTGTCCAGCACTTTCGGGGACATATCCACCACCATCATTGCTATCCCCTGCGCCTTTTGAGCCTCATTGTAGCTCTATATTGTGGTGCACATAGTGAGCGCATGCAGAATAGGTTGCAGAGTCACTTACTTCGCCGGCTGACTCCAGTACCACAGATGCAGAGGATAGCGAGCTGGTAGGCACACCGTGAGCTAGAGTGTGGATTTGGTAGGTGTGTGTTGAGTGGCTTTGAGACAATATGTATGAGTTAACTCACCGGTGATACCTGACTGGGAATTGACTATCTCGGACACTTGGAGGCTGACAGCCCCTATTCGCTCCCGCTTTTTTCCGTGCCAGTGCAGTTCATACGCCCTAATCTCTAACGATCCACTCATATCTCCATCTCTATCGAAGACCTTATTACAATACTGACTGGGAACGTGGTTGGCGCTTACATTGGGTTGAGGTCCTCCCAGCGGAGCGCTTGATCTTTGTCGATAGCCTTTGTGTTGCATAGAAACCTTCCGTCGGACAGCAGCTTGAGGTTGATTGGATATTTTGAAGCTGCTTTGAGTACAACCTCGAGCGCTATGAGATGAA
Source organism: Ceratobasidium sp. 395 (assembly GCA_019616345.1). Classification (NCBI taxonomy): domain Eukaryota; kingdom Fungi; phylum Basidiomycota; class Agaricomycetes; order Cantharellales; family Ceratobasidiaceae; genus Ceratobasidium; species Ceratobasidium sp. 395. The sequence goes on from WSTH01000341.1 coordinate 9,668, forward strand.
GAGTGTTAGGAAGGGAGCCAAACAACGGCTGGGGGGCAGCGAACACTTGATTCTCAGGCGAACACGCGTGCTAAAAGAGATGCGATGCGAGTTTAGCGGGCCGTAGAAGTCTACGTGATGAACGGATTACCTCTTCTGAGCCTGGTTCTGCATCGCGAAGATGACGGTCAGGTTGGAGGTGCGCCACGGAAGCGAAATCGGATCCAAAATCGGGCGGTTAGACCCGAGGGTTACCGGTTACAAGCTGGACCGGGCCGGTGGCTCTACCCAAATCGCCCGAAACCTTGATCACTACGGCTCTTTTCCTGCAGTTTCCATCACATCACTGGATATGAAAGTGCCGTCACACATTCCGGAGTCACACATCTCATTCTCTGACGAAGGAAATGCGATTTTTTGTGTTTATCTGCCCACTGGTCTTTGACTACTCTTTCTTCGCCCGCGTTCGGCAACCTTGCCTATGTTTTGACACGCCAAGTTACGAAACCCGATAGTACCTGAAGTTTGGTATCGCGACCCATAGGCAAATATATCCACTCTTGGCTTAAAAAATAGGCTGAGACCTTCGTGGTATTGACAAAAATTATCCTTTGGTTGCAAGTTGGGAAGGTAGCTTCGGCTTTCACGGTGCGGCGCTGGATATTCGAGAGCCAAGCCAGGGAAGAGTGTAGGAAGGGAAGGCGAGGATTAGATAAATGTAGTCTGAACTTGCTCTGTGATTGTTCCTTATCGCCACATGCCTCGCACTAAACCATGGATAAAATAAAATAAAATGTAATGCACACTATGGGCACCACAGACTGCGCTTGTAGAATAACGTTGAATTGCTCGAAGTGGTAAATTGTACCTGGGAAGGCATTTGTTAAGGCGTAGTTGAGTTTCAAGTATGTTATTTGATGTTCATGCAAACATGCGTTTAAACGGTAAACGATCGTTACGCTGCAACACCCTCTTCCGCTTTCTGTGCCTTTGCTTGCATCACCGCTTGAATTGTCACAATCTCGTTCTTCGATTTTTCTGATTTTTTGGTGAGGTCGCTGATCTGTGTCTCAACTCGCGATCTTGGAATTTATTGGTCACATCAACCTCATGGACCAAGTGTAAATAAACTTACATCTCTCCCCGGATATACTCGAGGCGCTTGTTCACGTTGCTTTTGGCCTCTTCTTGGTCTTGTTTCACCAGAACTGGTCCGATGAGTTTAAATACGGTGTTGTGCGATTTGAGAGTTGCGAATTCCTGGACGGATAAACCAGATATCTTAACGTTCGCAATATGTATCACATCGGCGCATACCTTTTTCACCAACTCGTTCTCATTCAGCTGTGCATCTAGTCTCTGCCGAGACTCCACGGCTGTCTGGAGATCTACGGATCAGAGGCTGACATTCAGTTGGGTGGGCGCCTTGAGGAATGGAGAAGCTGAAGCCCAGCTGACCGTCTTGAAGTTTTTGGTACGTTGTAGAGGCAGTTTGAAGTCGCGCTTCAACGGACATTGCAGGATTGATAAAGTAGCTGGTTGTGTAGTGAGAGAACAGACGAATTGTACCGTAACGGAGGTTGTGGTCAGGGCTGAGCAAGTCTGAGATCTTATCAGTCCGGCGCTTAGATATTTGACAACACCTTCTTCTAATCAGATTGACGTCGATAGACCAGCCTGGGAGTCGTTGGCTTGACTATGTAGAAGCCTTGGCGCATGATGGTTCTGGCTAATTGACAGAGACATGCTCGTGGAATCGGACATGTTCGCCCAAAGGGTCAAGAACTCATTGAGGCTGATCACAAGCGCCACTAGCCGATCCGAGCATCATCCGGCAGATTGTCCTAATGGAATAGTAACTACTCACGCGATCACCTTATGGATCAGAAGCAGCGTTCTCACACCAGTTGACGCCCTGGGCTAACGTTTAACCTTCTTCTACCATAACGAACAATACTCGACCCTTGCTTATTAGGCTACTACCGCAGATTGCTACCCACGTACCGACAGCATGTAGCCGTTTGCCATCATCTCATTATCTATTCAAGCTCGGCTAAATTGGCTATAATCTCTATACGACCGCATAGCGCTCTATCGATGCGATCTAAACGGTATATGCACCAATGGTGAGTAAACAACAGGAGTGCGTACTTTTTTTATCCCATGATAATCTTCTCGAGTCTATCACATTTCTAAAGTTTTTTTACTTTCACTATATGCCCCAGTATCTATAATTGGACTCAACACGGCGCTTAGATTGGTTGATGTTTAGGAAGAAGAATTATCCTATTCGTCGGTTTGTCTGCGCTGCCAGTTCGGAGCCATTTCCGCATATTCATTCTACCTAGTTCTTGCCTGGTGTTCATTCGATGCGGTGATCTCATGTATCGGCTACCTAAAGTAGCTACCAGCTATATCAAGGCAATGCTCCGACCAACCGATAGATAGGACAAAAACTACAATAATTACACGGTTCCGAATCCTAATATATCAACCATTTTGGGAAATCTCACTTCCCTGCTCAAAGGTCATAGGGTGAAGAGTATCTCCAGAGGATTCACCGCAGCCCTTTGCTACTAGCTGCACCCAATTTACCCACTGGTATAAAAGGCACAAGTCTAACAGGCACTTCCTTCAGCAGCTGTTTGAGCTCTCGACCCTTCCAAGTTTTTCCTAAATTTATCTACCTGAATTCACTTTAGGCTGCAACCACAACAATGTTCTCGCTGGGTAGACCGTTCACTGCTCTTGCGGTGGTCGTCGCATTCCTGTCTCCGTTCACACGTGCTAGTGTTCCAGCCTACGGACAGTGTGGTGGTATTGGATACACGGTAAGAATTCCACAATTGTAGACGAACAACTGCCGGCTAACGAGCATGTCGCCTCTTTTGACAGGGGTCTACCGTTTGCGACTCTGGCTCTGTGTGTACTTACTCGAATGACTACTACTCACAGTGCGTGCCTGGAACTAACGGAGGTGGAGGCGGAGGCGGAAGTGGAGGAAGTTCCAACGCTACGTTCACAAACCCTCTTAAAAACCCCAACGGATCCGATCCATTCATGGTATCTCGTTCTACGTTATAGCCTCGCGATGATTACTAAAAGGCCTTAATACAGGTGTATTCAAACGGTTACTATTACTTAATGTGTAGGTCCCGGTTATCAACTCGTTATTCGCTTTCTCTATAATATCAGAAACTGATAAATATCTTACAGCCACAACATGGTCGAATCTTCAAATTAGTCGCGCAACCGTCAGTACATCTTATGCTTAATTTTGATAAAGCTAATGCTCGTTTATACAAAGACAATGGCTGGGCTGAAGTCCGCTCAGCCAAAGGTCGTATGGTCAGACTCGACTGCTGCTCGATGCTGTAATATGTGTACGTAACTTTCTGTTTGGCGGCAGCAGCTGGCGCTAAGGCTTCGCTTAAGGGGCTCCCGAGATTCACCAGGTATCAGGAAGCTGGTATATGTGAGTGATTTATCTGCGAGATAGTATTGCTACTGAAGCGTCATCAGTTATTATACTGCTGGGCCGTCTGGCAATTATGACGGAAATCGGATCCACGCTGTCAAAGCCAGCTCGAGCGACATCTGGGCATCCAGTTGGTCATATGCAGGTATGATGTACTCAAATTACCGCGCATATAACCAGTGGATGCTAATCTCATGCTATTACAGGCCAGCTGGTTCCGGCAAATCGTAATAAAGGGTCCCTTGATGGAACGGTCCTGAATCACTCTTCTGGCAACTACCTAGTCTATTCGAGCTGGGAAGATGGTGTGGGACAGTGTCTTTATATTGCGTGAGTATTCCAAGTGTTCGCGATAGGGGAAGTGTCCAACCCAACCCACAGCAAAATGAACTCGCCCACATCGGTTGGCAACGCTGTAATGATTTCGAAGCCCACCAACTCCTGGGAGAAAGTCGGCACAGGTGTCAATGAAGGGCCAGGTGAGTTATAAGATACACTTTACTGATTTTTGGGCTCACAAAATCCACGAAATCCAGCCCCACTATACCACGGTGGCCGCACTTGGATTGTTTGTAAGTCCAATATCAGTATTCGTCCGTTGTTTGGACGCTGAAATGACACATTAGTCTCGGCGTCGCTATGCTCTACAACGGGATACTCACTCGGTAGAATCGAGCTCACTGGATCAGACCCGCTTCAAGCGTCCTCTTGGGTTAAGTACAACGCTGGTCCCATTTTCAGCGCCGCAAATGGAAACTACGGTGTAAGAGGAGATAGCTGCTCCGTTTGGAAGTATGTTAACTCGATTTAAATCTTCAGGTCGGACACAACGGATTCTTCACTGCGTAAGTCCCGTTCTGTGTGGTATTGCCTATACTAACTGCTTATGCTCTTGCTTCAAATAGCCCATCTGGAAACGTCTACAATGTGGGCGCTAAAACCCAATTATACTTAACGTCTACTCAGATCCTGCTCTCTCTACTAGGTTTACCACGCGTCCCCGAGTTCCACCGTGACGTGTGATGGAAACCGACGCACGATGGTCCAGTCGGTTTCATGGAACAGCGACGGAACTCCTAACCTTGGCCAGCCTCGCCCATTGTCCGAAGCTATTCCTGAGCCAGCTTGAAAGGTTTGTTCACTACGCCACTCCAGTAGTAGTGGATATATGGGTAGCGCCAACGCATCCCTGAATGTATGAAATTGAAAGTTTCCTTAAATACGATTCCTTTTGCGCAGCTTTGCGATGTAACAACGTTTCGAACGTGTGAGACTATTTTTCTTCAACCACTGCCAAACTAACTTCAGGGCGAGAAGCGCCGTAAGCGGCGCCTTAAACTGACACTGTAGTCTAAGTGCTAGCCCCCCACCTTCACTGGCCGACGACCAACGCTGATCGGAGTCGGCTCTGACCCGCTCGCCGTAAGGATTGGGTTACAATACCGATACATTCAAATACATGACACTCGAGCCTATACTACTTGGCGTATCTTTCCACTGTGGAGATCGTGCACCCACCCCGAGATTTTAGTCTCTTTCAGTATCAATGGGTGCGTCTTAAGATATTCAACGTCTTCAACGACTGATTGGGCAGGATCCTATACAAGCTCATGCTTAGCGCAAATAGTCAGGCAAGTTAAACACAAGACTTACTTCAAATGGCATGAACGGGATAGAGTCGACATATTGAGAAATACCTGGACCCTCAGCCAATTTGATCTTTTCACGGAGCTCGGGCTCTTTGAAGTGTGCTGCGGCCGGATTTGTGTGAGTATATGCGGTCAACATAGCTCAAAATGAAGCATACTGAATCCACAGTCGGTATGATGGAAAATGGCAATCTCCCTTGTTTCTAGTGCCCGTTGACTGGCAACCAGTGACCGAAGCGCGTCAGACCTAGATATATTTTGAGACTTGTCAAGTATCTGGGAGACTTGGGTTTGGCTTACGCTCGACCGCCCCCGTTGCGTATGACGTGCGCCTCTCCTTCATTAAGTCCAAGTAAACGGAACACGTCAATCCGAGACTAAATTATTGCGGTGAAAATATTAGAGTCGGAACAAGTGCAGGGACCAAAAGATAGAGACGTACGTCCATACATGTTACTACATGAGACCTATAAATTAGCCTCTCATGGTGATGAGAGCGAATTGAACTGACCGACTGCAACCTGGAACGAGGTAAGACACAAGGTAAGACACAGTGGCATTTAGGCTGGAAATGACTTACATGACGAGAAGGAACGACAGGAGTCAATTTAGGTTCACGAAGCTTGGCAAACGAATCGTTTGCTGCTACAAACTCTGCAGTTATCGTTGAAGGAGGCATGTCGGTTCAGTTGCTCCTAAAGTAATGGCGGGAACTGGAAAGGATGTTTAGCTCTAGAGACTATTTATATCATCATCAGGGCCACAAATACAGCGTCATCGAGCATCATACTAACACTAGCATGGATCATAAATCACACTTTCACATGGTCGATTGGGTTGTCTGGGTTCGTGAGCGCTTCGTGAGTGTCATAGAGTGATGGCCGACGTAGGGATGACTAGCCTGATCAAGGTATGACGGGTTATGTTGATTGTTCTTGACATTCAGATCACAAAGATCCTGGATATTACAAAATCATTCTTTTCAGAAGCCCTCCAAAATATCGCGGTGCCTAATATCGTTTAGATAAACACACCGCATCAAATAACTTGACGGATCTTTCCGGTCTCAACTTCGTGTACCCAACCGGACACCTTGGCATCCTTGAGCACCAAAGGGTGCGATTTCACAAATTGAACGTCTTCTTCGACAGATTTTTCGACACTCTGATGAATCTCTGAAATGCAGCGAAATTTATTGAGATGTAGTCATATTAGCTTACCTCAAATGGCAAAAACGCAATCTGGTCAACGTATGGACCTGCGCTGGGACCATCGGATGACTTGATCTTGTCGCGGATATCCTTGTCGGAGAAAGTAACTGCAGGGGTAGCGGAATAAGCAACGAAGTGTTTAGTATGGCTGTCATTATCGGAATACAGTATATGGACTCACGCATTCCGCAATCGGTATGATGAAAAATCACAACTTCAGTCGTGCCGAGAAGGCGTTGGCTGATGACGATAGAACGAATTGCTTCGACACTGTACAAATGTTGCTTGATAAATTCCAACATGTTATATATGGTACTTACGCTCGACCTCCCGCGTTGCGAATTACATGAGCTTCGCCCTCCTTAAGCCCAAGGGACGCAATAGGGTCAATACGAGCCTACAGATCATTACTTAAGACCGAAGACAGAATTCGAGTTAACATGGCTTACGTCCATGCAAGTGACTTTGAGATTATCAGGAGGCCAAAAAGTTAGGTAGGTCGATCGCGGAAATAAGTAGCTATTTACCAACAGCAACCTGTATCCGGGAATTATAAGAGGAAATCAGACTCGAGAGAAGGGAGTAGCTCACTCGACGGGATGGAGGGATGGGAAGCTTTCCTCCATAACTCTTAACGTATGATTGGTTCGCGACGGCGAATTCGGAGGCAACTGTAGGCGCGGCCATCATTCAGTACATACAACAGTAAAGGGGGTAGTGAAATCTACCAGTTCACCTCTAGCTTGGCCTATCTTTATACATTTTCGACTATATTCTCTAGCCACAGTACTTTACCTCTTAGAGAGAGCACGCCATCGAGCGCCATTGCGGAAGCTTCCAAGCAGGGTAATCTAATGACATCTCAACCGCTAATTTCGTGCCCCTCGAGCCTAATTAGTCTAAGGTATGATGGAGCAGACATAAATGTCGCTTGGATAGATAGCGCCGTAAGGCGTGCTTGCCGGGGACGCGATCATCGAAGTTAAGAAGTGACCATCAGGCAACCACGAGGTGACGTCACGTGGATGAGTCATTCTCTACTTCTGATCTCGGAGGTTGGGGTCTTTGACCTAGCTTCAAACCAACGACTTGACACGCCACTTATACCACATATCGGAATTGTAACCAAGGCGAGATATATGAGTAGAACGGTTACGCCAATTGTAACGCGACGTATTGTCTATAGAATGATTGAAGGAGGCGATAGAAGTGCGTTACCCGCGATCAAATTCCTATGGTGGGTACCGTGCCTTACGCCTCGGAGGTCCGATGTTCAAAAACTCAGTGCAAATCAATATCTAACTTTTTATAGTCTTTTATTCCGAGATATCCGTGTCGTTTCGCTAAGTGCATCTTCGTGAGACAGCTGTCTCGACCATCCCCACTCAAGTGTTGGAGACGACGCTGGTCATCCCACAATTTTCCGCTCTGGCCTTCTAGTCACTCTGGGTCTCTTGATGTCTAGCCTCCGGACCTATCAAGCTCCTGGTTTGCCCCGGTTACTTGTTCAAGCAGGTGTCACGTGGATTCATCCAAAACGGTAGTCCCATCGACAAAAGTGACTGGCAGCTCCACACCTTCCTCACATCCTTGAGCGATTGACATGCGTCTTGTGACATATCTCTACGTATATCTCCTCGGGTATCTCCTCGGATATTGCGCTTATCCTGCTGTTCCACCTTAATTACGTTGCCATTCGAGGATAATTGCGGTGCACTCTCCGTTCGGCTGTTTAACGTCCGGTTTACTGAATTCTTTGGAGGTCTGGCCACATCATGACTACTGTCGGTCGCCACAAGTTACTCGGAGTTTTCTGCTAGGGCAAAATATGCGATATCGACGATAAAAGGCTTGTGATTATCCAGGCTTCTCGTCACGTCCTGTTATTCTCATATGCCGTTTACACCTATACATACGTTTATCGGCGCGGTAATGATGAGGTATGGTTTAAATCTACGGAAAGAAACCGATGCTGAATCTACCTGGTAGCACGGCTGCGACCGGGCTCATGCTCCTGAACGGGAGAGTGCTAGGGATATCCGGGTTCGCACACAGGGTGGTATCGTCTTTTGGATACGGGTTTCGCGCAATTTTAACCCGTTCCATCGACACCCACCAACCTCATCCGCAAAAAGTTAACCCTGACCCAGAGCAACTTGCGCTGGTGTCTATCATTGGCCTCGTAGTTGGCGGTTTTGTCGTTGGTTGTTATCGTAGCGGGTTGGAAAGTCGGCTGCATGTCCAGCTTGCCGATGCTCATACTGGACCAATGGACTGGCAACAGGTGATTGGCCTTGCCATAGCAGGCCTGCTCGTCGGAATTGGAAGCAAGGTGGGCTTCGTCGTTTTATCTTTGCAAATGCAACTAAAAATTTATACAGCTCGCAAATGGCTGTACATCTGGGCATATGCTATGTGGTGTGTCCCGTCTTTCGTCGCGCTCGCTGATTGCGAGTGGGATTTTCGTCCCCGTTGGAATCGCCACACACCTGCTCGTTGGCCACCTAGCCCCATTTGCCTTGAAGCTTGAACCTGAAACTGAGCCAGGAATGCCATCGTGGTTGTTGATTCTACTCCTACAAACTCCAATTATCGTCTTTCAGTATATAGCTCTGCTCTTCAAAAGCTCTTTGGGAGAGTGTTTTGCTAGGCGAATGGCGGCATTCAGTACGTGTAAGTTGTTCTCATTCGCATATACGCTCATAGGCTGACGCAACGAAGGCTTCCATTTTGCTCTCGGCCTGAGTCTCAGCGGCATGCTCCGACCCTCCAAAATCCTCAACTTTATGAATCTGCTTCCATCTACGACTCAAAACGACGATTGGGATCCAAGTCTCGTTTCTGTCGTTCTTGGCGGGATACTGCCCCAGTTATTCATTTGGAAAAACTGGCTAGGCGAATACGTTCGGCGCTCTGGCACGCAACCTGATCTCTGTTCTACTTGGCTGATCCCTCATTCGCCTTCCGAATGGCGCCATGCGTTCTCAGCGCGACTGGTCTTCGGTGCGGTATTGTTCGGCATCGGATGGGGACTTTGTGGAGTTTGCCCTGGCCCAGGAGTTGTTCTTATTGGTGTTGCATTGGGTGGACAGAGTGGAATTTGGACGCGTGTTGGTCCGTGGGTTTGTGGGTTTATTGTAGGTGGTATTTTTGGTGGTATGGTTTGAGGGATTGAGATTGAGTATGAGTGGAAGTTGAGTATGAGTGGAAGTTGAGTAGATGAAGTATTTCTTGGATAATATATCGCATTGATGACGATAGATTTCAACTCGAATGCACCAAATACACTTACAAGACTTTCAATTTTCTTGAACTAAGGCATTTTATAAGCTCACTCGCGAGGTACGGTGCTAAAAATACATATTTTATAGATCTATATCTACATTCAACTCTATCCTTATGCTCCGTGTTCAGAGTTACTTCACTTCTCTGCCCTGAATAGTCGCTCTCGCGTCCTTCGACCTGGTAGGAGTATGCACCCCGGATGACTCCGAATCTGTCGATTCCGTAGAAGCCCGTCTCATCTTCATCCCTTCGTCTCCGAACTGAGCATACGACCGAGTCATCAGTGGAGCAACCAGGGGCTTCGACTTGATACTTGGCGCATTGAGCCACTCCTCGTCCACGGCACCACTAACCAGTGCGTTGAGGACTGCCGTCGCACCCGCAAGAGTTTCTCGCACCTCGGCCTGAGAGTTCATATACATCTCAACCCTCGGAGAGGGACAAGGAGTCGGTTCAGGGGTGTACTCGTGACCGAGGTTAACTTGAGCAGCTAGCGGTCGAAGCGCAACGTTAATCGAACCGTCGGGACCCGAGAGCGTGATTGGAGAGGCCAGGAATCGTTGAGCGAGAGGGAGTTGAGCAGAGCCAGGGCGGAAGAGGGTGATGTCGCGAGCATAGGTAGCACGGAGCAGGGCTTTTCGGGTGGAGGACATGTAGCGGATGAGCATTGGGAGGCGTTTGCGAGGAGGGATGGTGGGCAGCGGCGCCGGGATGGTAGGCTGTTGAGTGAGAGTCTGGTGAGCTGGTGCATCCTAGGGACTGTAAGACAAGTCTTACCTTGTCCGTAGACGAAAGCCCAGCGAGAGCGAATAGGAGAAGACCACGCTCAAGAAGCGTATAGAACACATCAGAGATGATGCTCTGCACGCAAGTAGTTAGTACAACTAATCAAAGCCAAACGGCGAAAAGACTTACGAAGGGGGTGGCGGCAACCTGAGTGGAAGACATGATATTTGAATAAGAGGAGTTTGATAGGAGAGGATGTGACAGGGGCAAGTGACTTGCGTTTGATTGGGTGAGGAGAGGAGAGGTGGAGGGTCACGACTCACCTCGCTGTTACACCTCAGGTATAAATAACCCTCCCGCTCGGCCAAGCGAGAGAAAACAAAAAACATTGAGCTCACAAACGTGACTTAATGAACGCATTGGACCTTCAAATGAGTGACGCGAGTCACGTGTCTCCGTGCACATACAATTCCTCGAGTATTTTATAGCTCTCTTTGAGTGCTCAGTGCTGTATCCGATGAATTTTGGAGCATGGAATTAGCCTAACGTGTGAAATTTTTGAGCTTATTCCGTCTGTGGCCTGTAAACCACGAAATATGAAGTGTCGTGAGACAAAGTCAAGTCATGTGACTCGACTATGTGGCTGGTGGCAATTTGTTGTGACACGCTTGGACCGACACACCACGAACCTCTCGAACTTCAAATTACCAGAACGGGCAATCAACGAGTATACTTCATCTCGAGCTCCAAATCTAGGTAGGAGAAGAGCTATGTGGGTAGATAAGATTGTCGGGTGTCATACAACCGTCAACTGTCGACCGGCGACACGCTCTAATTTGAACGAAATGAAACGTTGAAATGCGACCGAGCCTCCTATATGTGAGCTGCGTTCACTTTAAGTGTCTCAAGAGCTCAAGTGAAGGTCTTATCCATTCGATTTCAGATCAACTTTAAGTCGAAGCTTTGGGCAGTGTTGCGCGCGTTTTTAAGAATAACATTGTAAATTGCTAAAAATACATTCTCTATGAATCTACAAAGTACATCTAGCTCTACATATCTATATAGCATATACTACCCTACTTCATTCTGTTGACCCTCTTATCCTTTGAGCCAGTAGGAGTGCGAACACCAGACCACTCCGAACTCATCGACCCCATCTTCATCCCTTCATCTCCAAACTTCGCATACGATCGAGTCATGAACGGAGCAGTCAACGGCTTCATCTCACCGCCCGGAGCGCTCAACCACTTCTCGTCGACGGCCCCACGGACCAGCGCATTCAACACCTCTGTAGCCCCTGCCAGAGTCGCTCGCACCTCTGCCTGGGAGTTCATATACATCGAGGGTCGAGGAGTAGAGCAAGGAGTAGGCTCAGGCGAGTACTCATGTCCGAGGTTGATCTGAGCCGCTAGGGGTCGGAGTGCGACGTTGATTGAGCCGTCTGGGCCGGAGAGCGTGATAGGGGCAGCAAGGAAGCGCTGAGCGAGAGGGAGCTGGGCAGAGCCAGGACGGAAGAGGGTAACGTCGCGAGCATAGGTAGCGCGGAGCATAGACTTTCGAGCCTCAGACATGTAGCGGATGAGCATAGGGAGATGCTTGCGGCGAGGGGTAGTGGGTTTAGTGGGGGTAGCATTGGACTGCTGGACGGATAGAATATGTGAGCAAAGAGCCCCGAAATCAGGTAGACTAAGCTTACCTTAGTCGCGAAGAGCGAGGAGCCGTGGAAGATGAGGAGCAGAAAGGCGTACTCGAGAAGCTTGTAGAGCAGCTCATGGAAGTTATGCGCAAACACCTTCTCGAGAGTGGTCTGTAGGCGAATGTCAGTTGGGGTGTTTTCTGTGGTGAACAACGAAGGGACTTACGAAAGTGGTGATAGCGAGCTGAACGAGGATCGAAGTGGCAGACATGATATAGTGGATAGGGGTAGAAGAAGGGAAGATGTGACAGGGGCAAGTGGCTTGCTTGTGATTGGAGAGGAGAGGTGAAGGTTCACGACTCACCTCGCTGTTACACCCCAGGTATAAATAACCATCTCGCTCTGCCAAGCTCAGCAAAACAAAAAACACTGGACTGCACAAACGTGACTTACTGAACGCATTGGACCTCCAAATGAGTGACGGGTTTGTCACGTGCAGTCCTAGACGTGAAGTCGTTGGTGTGATTCCCACCGTTCGCTCCCCCCTCCAAGCTTGTACGCGGATCAGAGCGGCCGAGCTAGTTAATTCTATAAGCCTGAGCTCATCCAATCTCGCTATAGTCCGCGTGCGAGGAGAGAAAGTGTCAGCGATAAAAAGTGCACAGTCACGTGAGATTATTCATGTGGCTAGTGGCGACTTGTTTTGACATGCTTCGGTACTTGCACAAACAGTTGGGCACGAATCAAATAAATCAGCGGGATATCTCTATAACCGAATATATATTCCTAGACTTGCGAGAGTGTGAGTGAATGAGGGAGGAAGGCAATGAAGCAGTGACACCCGTAATAATTGTCATTACTTGGTTTTAAGTGCGGATTAATTGGATACTGAGGCTTTGTAGCGTTTCAACGCTTCATCCACTTCTTCCATCATGGCTAAGGAGAAACAACCGGAATTCGAGCTCTGTCGTCATACTCAAAGCTGATTCAACTCACCCAGAACCGCCTCCTCCTCGAGTCTTTGACCTATGATCTGCAACCCGACTGGAGCGTCTTTGAATAGATCCGGTTGATCTGAAACATGAATGTTGGTACTGAAACCTAACCAACACTAGGAGAAGTGCTCACAATTATGATATATATTTTTATCCCTGTCATCGTAGAACTGGTGCGGCGGTGCAGGTTTATCCAACTCGGGATCCACAACGGTCACGGGTACCACTCCGGCGGTATAATCAAGCGCGTTCCACAAAGCTGTATACTCAGTGGCTCTATAGATCAATCAGCAAATACTAAATGTCTATATAAGAGCAGTCATTGAATATCTTCGTACATGTTCTTTCCATGGGGCGTCGCGGAATATGGCATAGCGGGCGAAATAAGAGCGTCGATTGGTCGACCAGTCGTGGTGCGGGAGATAGTCGACTGCCAATGGTCCAGATACTCCTTTCGTAGATCTCGTTTCTGCTTTTGGAGTTGCCATAACTCGTACACGCTCAACGCTGCGAGACTTTCAGCCCAAAATGTCGATATGTCCAAAAAGACAACGTACGCTCAATAGCGTTTGTGCCCTTATTCATCTCGGGAGTAGATTGTTCGTGCGAATAGAGCGAGGGGTTCATAGTTGGGATGAGTGGTTCGCCACTCCGCGCGCATTCGCGACGAACGTCTTCCTCTCCATCGGCCAGGTAGGCACCGTTCCTCTGAGCCTAGTTGAGCTTCGGTATTCCTACGGCAACGGCAAGTACGTACCAGATTGTTGATTATATCCTTGTGTCGAAGATTCTCCCACTCGATTACTAAAAAGAAGGCGCTCAAGTTGGTTGAGTCAATAAAACAAGCATATAATACTTTACCTTCGTGGCCTGCCGATTCTAAAGCCTGCCTCATGATATTCATCGCTCTAAACACCGGCGGATTCGGTTTTGCAAGCCCGATGTCGTACATGAGCCCAAAACATTTCCGCCTACCGCGTCCGCCATGCTCGACCAGTTGATATGCATCCTCGTCCCAGACTTTACGAATGCATATTGGGTCCCGGAGCCAGGGGCGGGTGTCTAGCACTGCCTGTTGAATCACTGAGTTATACCCAACCGGCCACAAGATAATCAGCAGAGTGTATGCTTACTTTAGTAAACATCTTTAGCCCAGATATCGAATTTGCCATCGGCCCGAGGACGCTCATCACGGCTTCTTGCCCGTCGAGGGTATTTCGCGCTCCGTAATAGGGAAATCGGCTGTAGGACGGCCGAAGAGCATAATGCCCGCACATGGCGGCGGGAATCCGGACAGATCTCTTTCGATGATTGGCGTATGGCTTACGTGTTTGAGCTAAAAAGTGGCTCACCCGCCAATATCTGTCCCAATTCCAAGAGGACTTCCCCGCATGGCGATTAGCGCACCCTCTCCGCCCGACGATCCACCAGAGGTGAGGGATAGATTGCGTGGGTTCAGCGTTCGCCCAAAAACGTGGTTGTAAGTTTCTGGCCACTAGTACCCAGAACATTAGATAAACACAAGCTTGATAAGATCTAACTTGCCATCAAAGTCTGTGGAACGTTGGTCCTGACAAACGGGACTGCCCCGAGGTCGTAAAGGATATCGATAAGTACAGCGTTCTTGGTCGCGAAGTCTCCAATGTTCGCGACGTAACCTATCACAAGGTCAATAGCCAAAAACAGCAGTAGAAATTGTCACGAACGCACCATTGATAGTTTCCAAACCTTGCATCGCAAACTGGTCTTTCAGGCTGACCGGCAATCCGTGAAGTAGACCCTTAGGCTTCATTTCCTCCTCCAGGTATTTGTCCATCTCAGCCGCGCGAACCAGAGCACGCTCCACGAATATCTCCGTCAAGCAGTTTGTCTACCGCATGATAAGATCTATGAGCGAGTACAACACGCAGAAACTCACCGCCTGGTGCGCGATGATTGCTCGTTTGTAGAACGCCCTCGTCACGTCTACACTCTTCCACGCCCCAGTCTTCAGTTTATTCAAGATCGTCTGCACGTCTAGCGTATCCGTAACTTCGAGTTCGAAGGCAGTCAAGAGGCCACATTCGTACGGGATTTGAGTGACGTTTTGTCGATCTTCCGGAATGCTAATGATCCATTCTCGCGGGATAGAGTCGACTTGCTGCTCTTTCCTCGTCCGAGCACGTGTTCTCCAGTCTGGTTGTCCTACACCTAGCATAGTTAGGGGAGTAGACATCAGCAACGGTGGTGGTGGTAGGTCCCGATCGATGGTTGGAGTGAACTGGCCGGAGCTAGCTGACCAGTGCTGACTAACCCTAAAGCCATCGAATCCAAAAATGTCAGCACCTGAGCAGCTTCGCAAGCCAAAAAAGCAACGTCACTGCGTATCTCACCTTGAAAAACCACGCCGAGCGATCGCATAGATTAAATATACAATACAATACTGTTATGTAAAGCGTTGCATGTTATTCCTCCCCTTCTCGTAAAAGACGTATTTCTAGAGGGGTTGTGTAGGTGCATTGCCTTGCAAAGGTATGAAAGATGAAAGGTGGCTACCCTGGTATGGTGCTGAGCACATTGCGCGGAGCATCGTATAACTTCATAAGAGAGGATTCCTGCTTATTTTTCCGCAGATTCGGCGTGTCCAGCCCGCTTTGTTACGTCAAGGTGTGCCGTGAGATCATAAAATACGGGATCTGTTGAGGCCGACCAGGTGTAAGAGATTACTGCTAATTCTCCAAGTGACGCAGGAGAGGAAACTAAATGCACACAGTGGCCAAGGATGAAGCTACAGCCGATGATAGTTGTTCATCAGTTACAGAATATTGTTAAATATTTAAGATAGCAGATCCAGTCGTAGCGGTTGGATATGGCTCCACCAAGGTGTCGTTGGGGGAACTGGATGGTGTGCATCTGTGGCTATGCCAAGCTGATAGAATTAGACGCCCTTGCTAACCCCTTACAAAATGAAGCGCCAAAAAAACCTGACTATGTTCGCCCTCTATGTTGGTCAAATACTTCTGGGCCTTATAGATACCTGAGGGTGGCAAACTATTTAGACCCTAATTTTATCGCAAATTTTGCTACTGCTACTCGAGTTATATGGCTATCTCTAGTCAATGTACATGGGGATATGCGAAGTGTATGTAGTCCATCGGAGCTACCTGTGAGCGCGAGTCTAGCTGCTGCATAAGCCTATTTATTTGACCATCTTCAGTGATACGTCATGCATAGGGATCCGGGGCTTATGAGTCGATAACTGCCAAACAGCTCTCAGGCTCCTCCACGACGTCTAAAGTGACACATTGTTAGTTGCAACGGCAAATCAGAATGAAAGGTGTTAGTTGTCACTATCGAAGTTGCAATCCAATAGCTTCGACTGCTTGAGCTCACGGCAAAGTAGCAGCCCACCAACTTTCCAGCCAAACGAGTGAGAGCTCAATAACCAAGATTCCTGTTTCTTCATAATTGAACGGACCGAACGGCTGGCTGACCCTCCCGGAACCCCTCGCTCCCGGCCGGCTTGTACCTCATCTCTAAGCGGGACTGAATCTTTTGTACGAGTACGACTAGCCCCTTCAGTCTGAAAGACTGCAATTCGAAAGGGCTCTCAGTCTAGACACACCGGCAAAGTCAAAAATGTGTCTTATCTGAGTGCAGTACCAGGAGTAGCGTTGTCCATTTGAGATTCACATCATAATGCATACATCAAGTGCCAGCTTCTAACGTACTCCTCAGTCCTAAGTGCTATGTAGTAGGGAGTAGTAGGGGGCGTTTGCCGATGTAGTTCACAGTGGTTGCTCGACGCGCTCAAACCGGAACAACTGCCTTGGCGAAATAGGATCCCAAGTCTCATCCTTTGACATATTCACCTGAAGCAGTGGGAAATTGTTTGACCGGATGACACCAAAGCGTAAAAGATTGAACGTACCGTGCGCCGTTCCGCGCTACTGGACTCTGTATCCAAAACCGGAGGTGGGGTGTCACTGGGGACCGACATCCTGAGACGACGTTAGGCACGTGTGCAGTAGTCTTTGTGATACATCAGCTCACCTGAAATAGTTGATAGTTTTTGTTGAACCATCTTCAAGTCTATGGGCGGGTTAAATCGAGAGTCCAGCGTATTTGGATGTTGGTCGGGTATACTTACCGGTATGTGTTTGATTCATCGCATCGAAGAATGAAACAAGCACGGCTAAACATCGCCGAGTTCAAAGAAATGGTGCCTTGCGTGTACTACAGTAAAGTTCAGCTCATGGGTACTCCGATAGTGTGAGAGAAAATACATTGAACTGAAGGGATCCGGCAGTGGGTGGATGATCGTATAATTTTGTGTTCAGTGTGGCGATTGTGAAGCTGTTCTTTATCGCCCATTGCCTAGTAAAATACCACTATATCAGGTTGAAGACGGTCAGCGTAGTCAAATCGTCTTACGAATCGACCTACCACTGTGGCATTATGGTCCGCATTAGGCTGCATCCAAAACTTGAAATTGCTGGAGTCTTGGTAAGTCCCTTTCAACGTCTCTCCTCCAATGTCCTGTACAATATGATAGAAGCCATCGTTGATGGTGATATCGTCCAGCGGGTTGGACTCGGCGGGACCTGACCCGACCAAAGCAGGTCGAGTGACGCGTTCCACGAGCGTGGCGCCATCGAGTGTAGACTGAGCAGACATGTTGCGATATGCGGAGGAACAAAAGCTAAGAGACTCCAAGCAGAAGACAGTGGAGGAGTGAGAAGAGAGACGAAAGCCCCGACGGCGATTATATACCGCCAGGAGCTACTTTGACCTCACGACATTGGCAAGCAAGGCGGCAAAGCGTGAACTTGGTCAGACTTAGCCGAGCGTGCTGGGTAGCATAGCCGGTCGTACTGGGAGAGGATACGTCGAGCGTCAAGAAGAGCCATCCGGGATCGTTTGAGGCCGGCGAGGGACAATCACAGAAGAGCGTTCAGGCAATGGAAGCTGCCTCGGACAGGCTTAGTAATATGGACCAGGCTTTTGCCGGTGACCGGTTATC
>WSTH01000342.1:0-27579 GCA_019616345.1 Ceratobasidium sp. 395
CCCGCTGGCACCTGTTCCTGGCCTCCTACAACTTTGCAATTGCACACCGGCCAGGGAAACAGTCTGAGAAGCCGGACGCTTTGTCAAGGCGCGCAGATCACGCTGAAGGGGAGCCGGAGCCTCAGGTGATGCTCCCTGAGTCTGTGTTCCTCGGCTACGCTGCCGAAATTTCCGCTTCGATGATGGATCAAATCAAGGATGCCCTACCGGACGACCCTAGTCTTGAGCTTGTGATCTCCGCCGCCTCTGACCCTGAGTCTCTGCCTAAGACTGTCGCTGCCAAGTTCAAGGACTACACCATGGAAGACGGCCTGCTGTTCTACCAAGGCAGGGTCGTTGTTCCTGATGAGCCTGAGCTCAAACAGGAGTTGCTGTCTCATTTCCATGACACACCAGCCGCCAGACATCAGGGACGTGCCAGAACCCTTGAGCTAATATCCAGACACTACTACTGGCTGGCCATGAAGTTCCAAGTCAACCACTACGTGGACTCGTGCGAAATCTGTCAAAGGAGTAAAGGCCAGGAGAAGCACTTCGCTTTGCAGCCCTTGGCTATTCCTGATGGCCCTTGGGAAGACGTCTCATATGATTTCATTGTCAAGCTGCCCAAGAGCAAGGGCATGGACAGCATACTGGTAGTTGTGGACAGGTTCTCCAAGATGCTGCACTTGATCCCCTGCAAGGAGACCGCCACTGCTGAGGATGTCGCTGAGATGTTCATGCAGTATGTCTGGAAGCTTCACGGCACCCCCAAGCGCACTGTGTCTGACAGAGGATCTACATTCGACTCTAAGTTCCTCAAGGCCCTGTACAAGTCCCTGCAGATCCACCCCTCTCTCTCCACGGCTTATCACCCGCAGTCTGACGGACAAACTGAGATCAAGAACCAGTGGGTTGAGGCATATCTGCGCTCCTTTGTCAACCACAAACAGACCGACTGGGTGGACTGGCTCCCATTGGCTGAGTTCTGTCACAACAACTCCAGGAGTGATGCAACCGGCAAATCCCCTTTCGAGATCATCTATGGCTACTCCCCGGTTATTGACCCTTCTATGGAGCCCACAGGGATCGCTGTTGCCGACGATAGGGCCGCGGAACTCCACAAGACAGTTGAGGAGATCAAGGCCACGTTGCAATGGACACAGGAACGCTACAAGAGCGCTTACAAGGGATCTGCACCACCTGAGTTCTCACCTGGCGATAAGGTTTGGCTCCTGAGCACACACATCACGTCGCAGCGCCCCAGCAAGAAGCTTGACCACAAGCGCTATGGTCCCTTTGTTGTTGAGGAGCGCATCGGTTCACATGCATACAGGCTCAAGCTTCCTGACACCATGAAGACTCACAACATCTTCCATGTCTGTCTGCTCTCCCCTGTGACTGAGGACCCCCAGTTCAAACGCACCTTCACTCCGCCACCTCCCATTGTCACTGAACAAGGGGAGGAGCAGTTCCACGTGGAGAAACTGCTTGACTGGAAGGTCCAGAACGGTGAGTGGTACTACAGGGTCAGATGGCAGGGCTACGGACCGCTTGGAGACACATGGGAACCGGCTAAGGAGCTGTCTCACTTGGCAGGGCTGATACGCGAGTTCCAAGCGAACTACCCGGACGCTCCGGCTCCCGAAGACCCTGTGCCTGAGAAGCTGCTACCAGTTAAAAGCAAAAAGACCAAGGCTCGTTCCAACAAGCGGAGATCCTCCCGTTTTGCATTCCTGCAAGCTGCTACTGCCCTTCTCACTGCCCAACCTGCTCAGACTCATCCCTGCCACATCCCCTGCCGACATGTCGCCGCCCCTGGACACCAACTACATCTCCAACACGGAGTTCTACCTCCAGCTCCTTCCCCAGACCCTGCTCCGCTGTCTGGGCAACGACAGCGTCCTGCAATGCACCCTGATGTCTGCCAGGATGCGCCGCGCATGCACCTTTGCAGGCCACGGGCTTTTCGCGCACCCTACCCTCGGGTATTTGCATTGGGTCGATTTCCAAGGCCAAGACTTTCCCAAGACCCTGCGCAACGCGCTGGCGTACCGCTGGCTTCACCTCGTTACTCACCACCCCAGAAACTTTGCGCTGCTTGCTCAGTGGCACTCGGACGGGCTCTGCTTCACGCCCTTGCCTGATCCAGAGTCCCCAGAGGACTATGCGCTTGCCATTGGCATGGAGGACCTATACTTGCAGTACCCCGACGACCAGGCGCTTCCTGCTGCTGCCCCGAGGACAACCGAGCCAAGGAACCTGCCGGGCATTGGGAGTATGGGTCTGGCTCCTGGGGAGACAGGCATTGGACCGGCTGGGGAGGACCTCCCGCTGACCCTCCTTGTAACCCTGACGCCTGGAACCACTGGCCTGCCAACTCCGCCTGACAGGCCTTTGTTGGGGGGTAATGTCATGATCCTCAAATCCTGACATCTCTTCCTCTTGCCCCTCCTTTGTCAGCTCTCTGTCCCATGTGTAGTTCTGTGCCTTAGTCATAAGCCCTCGCTTGTTCTCGCTTGTTTGTTTGATTTCTCCGCTCGCTTGCCTGCTGTCGCTTTGTGCGCTTGTGCAAGCGCCGCTTAGATGTGTCCGTATGCTCCCTCGCTTCCTGCTCGCTTGTAACCGCTTAGTACTCGCGTAGTCACTTGATTTGTAGTTCTTGCAATATATAAACCTTGTGGATCGTTCTGGTTGACCCCAAGAATGATTCACCTCGTCGTTTCCCCCACTCTTCACTGTGCTGAGCAACCTCTAAGACATTTAGAGTTGTCAAGCACTCAAAACTCCGTCCACAAGTTCACTTCCTCACGGGTTGTGACATATCTTGGAACTAGAAGAACTTATTCATGAGTAATTCCCTCTCGCTTCTGTTCCAACAATACACTCACATATATGTAGTGTCTCGTTCCAAGACCCTTAAGTGTAAATACAGATACGCTATGGAACGGAGACAAACTGCTGATTGCGTCATCAGTTTGGAAGAAGTATATGTGTTATTGGGCCAAGTAGCAGAGGACACACAGCACATCAATCCAATTACCCCAGGGCCCCCAGCCAAGTATTTGACTTTTGGAAAAAAGGGTCATTTGTTCATCTTCAGACACCATAATTCTATAGTCCTTTCATCAAGACTCCACTCTTGTTGCCTGTGATATGACTGCTTCATATGGTGACAACTTCCAAGGCAGGTGGGTCCCAGAAGGCCAACCTGATTCTGCACGCCCCAAGTCTTGCGCCACTCATGTTTCCCATTGGACTGGATTTACCGGCGTTGGTTCAGATGAAACCTTTCATGCTCCTGCCCCCAAGTTCCCTGACATCACAGGCTGGGATGTACTTGATGATATTCAATCCATGCACACAAACATCAATTCCCATTTCAGCGGTGTTGATAACACTATTAGAGATCTGTGCAGCTGTAGGGAATATCAACAAAATCATAATGGTGCTCAACAAGCCACCATGGATGGCCTCAACCAACTAGGAGGTCATGTTAATCCAGTACAATGTTACGCGCAGGATATCCATCACAGCACCCAAGCTCTTCTAACTACTGCACCAACACAACCAGGGGTGCAACAACTCACAGGGGTAAATTGCCCTGCTCCCCCACTGCCTGCCATCCAGACAAGCACAACTTGAGCGTCTGGAGGAATCAAGCTGGCCAAGCCAGATAAGTTTGACGGAAAGGACAAATCTAAGTCCAAAGCTTTCCAGGTAGCCATTACCCAATATCTTCATGCTGTCTACCCCCATGCCACAGTAGACGAGCAAATTCTCTTTATCATTTCTTACCTTGAAGGAGCTGCCCTCGACTGGCTCCAACCCTTCCAGGAAGCTCACATTGACCCGCGTTCGCCTATTGCCTTCCTACACAACCTTCAATAGGTTTGGTCTGAATTAGACAAAAGGTTTGGAGAAATCAACCGGGCAGAGAACTACCTCCAAAAGTTCCACAAAATCAAGCAAAAGAAATTGGTACAAGACTTTGTTGTTGAATTCTAAACTTATTCCCAAATCCTTGGCTATGGTGACACTGTCCTTCGCAACTTGTTCTATGATATACTCCCAGATATTATTAAGGACGAAATGCTTAACCAAGGATATGACCCCTACGCCACCACTACTACCCTCCAAAACGTCATTGACCGTGCGCATAGACACATACAAACCTGCCAAAAAGTCTAACCAGTTGTCGAGCAACCAGAGGACAGCAGGTCCCTCCAATAGCAATCAACAGGACAAATTAGCTCAAGGAGACAATGTCTACATCTAAGGTCAAGATGGCAAGACAATTAAGGGTAAAATCATTGAAATCCCTAAAGGCCCAGACAGTAAAAATGTTCCTACAGTCCAATGGCAAGGCAACTGTGGCGCCTCCCAGATGCTGTTCCCTGCGCTCAAACAAGATACCGTACCACCCCGGGAGATTGGCCATCCTGGGGAGATTGGCCATCCCGGGGAGATTGTCCACCCTTGATATCTCCACAAATTTACATAAAGCCCCCCCTACAAGTATCTAAATACCATCATAGGCTACCCATTGGGTCACACACAAAAAATCAGACACAAAAGCCTAAAACTTGGAGTGTCATAGTTAACGCAAGTTGAAGGTGTTTCAACCAGCTCTTCTGGCTTTTCTGTCGCAGCCGGCCACCCACTTGATTGTATTTCTTCCGCAAATCGAAGTAGCAACGCTCGGTTTTTTGCATACTTGATCTTGTGTGCCATGTATACCCTATGAAACATTCATAGTGCGTTGTGTCTCCATGAATCAAGTGCTATAAACTGGGTGGCCGATCTCCCTGTAATTGACTCTGTTTGGACTGCCCCCCTGAATGCAGCGTTTCTCAACGAATTCTGTATTAAGGATGTCACCCGGGAAACCTGCAGCCGGAAATTCCGGCATTCCCCGGGAATTTTCCTACATGCACAGCAGTCAGTTCAACCTAATGCAGGGCATGTAGCTGTTAGATAATGAGCATGGTAGGGGTTTTAAAGCATCAGGAGCTGATCTGGACGCACAGAAATGCTTAAAACTGCCTGCTGTTATGTGTACTGGGACTGTGCGCACTTTGCTCATTATTTTTTGAGAAAGATGCAAATGCGTCGGCCTCAGGATACTGTATATGCACAATACATGCGGGTTATATATACTATTTGGACTTTTGGCTATTTTTTGAGCACTTTTACAAAAGATTTGGAGGTGATCTGAGTGAGTGCGCACTGCCTGGAATATTTTCTGGAGAGTAATTGCTTTGCGCTCAGCGAAATTGATTTTTCCACCAGACATGTAATATACCAATCGAAAGCCACGAATTTTTTCTATTTAATGAGCTATTAACATAACCGATGTGATGGGATTTCACGGATGCATACCCGCACACTGCGGGAACTTGCGGGAAACCGCGGGAAACCGGCATTCCCGCGTGCGGGGGCGGGTGCGGGGGCGGGTATGGCTCAAAAGCGCCGGTTTCTTGCTGCGGGTGCCGGAAACCCGCAAAATTCCCGGGCGACATCCTTATTCTGTATGGTTTCCTGCAAAAACTCACAGAACGGTGTATTTAGATGGTAACTAATGTGTACATGTATAATCTAACCGCTGTTTGAGTTCAAGAGCTGTGAAATAGAACCCCGGCCGATCTGCCAGGGTGGTACGGTACTCGCACAGGTAACACAGATAATACCACCACCAACTGTGTACACCCACTGCCATCCACCAGGGACACCTGTGGACCAGGCCCCATGGATCTAGATGCCAATGGCAAAGGAAAAGGGTCACTATACTGTAACAATTGTAGGGGTAAAGGCCATTTTGCCAAGGATTGCCCTTCCAAACCAGTGTCTGGGTTTGCCGCTGAGGTTGAAGAACCCAAGTCTGATGAGGAGGAGTTAAAAGACGACACCTGAATTGTTCCAAGGGGGCGGTTTTGGGCAAAATCTTGAGGGAAATGGTTGCGCATAATGATCATGTAAATATGGAATGTATGTCTATATCTAATGAATCACAACTCCATTTATACTTCTGCATGTCACTGTTACTGTTGTGACCTTAGGCTAACCACGACCCCCATCTTTTTTTTCTTGTGGCTAACTCTTTACTTAAGCCACACTGCCTTGAATGGCACTTTCTAGAAGCCGCCATTCACTCCGCAGTCTTGACTCACCCTTTGCGGCATGACACAGCCCTGCACAGTCGACCGCAGCACTTCTCTTTCCTACTCACTCTTTTATGATTGGTTGACTCGCCATACTTGACCAACTTGCCTATGTACTGCCTTGTCTATCACGTATGACTCACTTACGCACAGACCAGGTAGATACAGTACATAAGGCCTGACAGCAAGCCTGGAAACCCCAGCTTGCTTTACTTGGTCAATTACATCAAATCCTATCTTATCTTCATCACTCTAATTGACATAAGCGCAAGCCACTAGAGAGTAGTCTTTACTTTCATTAGTCAAAGACTTTACCTTAAGATCAGGCCAGTAACTTCGCGATCTTAAGACGCCTCCAAGCAACTTAGTCAATCAACTAGAGTGTGAGACTTGCAAACAACCCCCGGAGCAACTCAGTCAATCAACTAAAAGTAGAAGACTCACCTTCAGTACGTAGCTAACAAGCGCTGTCTAAGCACTTTGGATTGCCACCCTATACAGTCCACAAGGGACACATGGAACACTGTGGACCACCTAGTCACAAGACCACAAGGGTCTAACCTACCGCCAATCACCAAGCCACAAGTCCAAAAAGACTACCACCACACATCAGATCTTAAGTCCCTTAAAATTGTCACTCCCGGTCCTTAGAATATAAGTCCTAGAACAGGTTGTGACAGTTACTCACACCTCCTGAAAAAAAAAAACATATATCCCTTGTCAATTCCACGGGTGGGCCATGGTAGATTCAGGTGCCACTTCAGTATTTATCAACCAAACAACAGTAAAGGAATTTAACATCCCAAAACAAAAAATTTCAAAACCAAGAAAACTACAAGCCATTGACAGGCGAGAAATAGAAGCAGGACTTGTCAATACTGTCTGCCCTATTGAACTTAGGATATTTGACCGTACTGAGGTCATCGCTTGCTTTGTTGTGAACGTAGGAGATCATGATATTGTCCTTGGTGTTACGGGATGGTCACTATAGGACAGGTGTTGGTTGTACTGGCTATCAAAAAAAAAATACACAAAAAACGTAAACAAGGTTATATTTGGAAATGAAGGAACAACTGTACCTTTGGGCCTGGCAAGTCTGTCCTGGGCAGTGGGGTCAGGGCATCTGATGCCTGGCGCGTCTAGTGGCAAAAATGAGCTTAGCAAATAACATGAACAAAATGCACATACATGAGCCGGCCTAGTCCCCTCCTTGGTGTCAAACAATGGACCAAGATCAAACTGGAGCGCATGCGTTTCTAGCAATGGACAAGTCCCCCAGGCTGACAGTGGAGCTCTTGCAGATGCCTTGCAGGCATGTGGGGCTGCATCTGGACCAGCGGGCAGCGCGCTGCTGCACCCACATGTCAGTAACAACCAAGTCCTGCATGCCACACAAACGGTGGAATTCTTTGAGAATGTGCAAGTCAATTGGTGTGCCATGGGCTCATCAGGTGCCAAGGGTAATTTTGGCTTGAACTGATGGCTCAGCACGTGCGTATGCTCAATGTTGAGGGTTGAGAGTTGAAGACGAGGTGATGTACCTGTAACTGATCAACATGTTAGGTGATTGTTGAAAAAGTGTTTAAGCAGACACTTACAAGGAGGATGAGGTCAATTTTCATCCCTCCAACAGGTCTTTAGAGTACCCAAACTAAGAGCTGCAATGTGACAGCGGTTGAAGGTAAGAAACAGAACAACAGGCAACATGGTCACATGATATAGGTGCTTTGGTACAGCCACAGGACTGCATCTCATGAATCAATCAAACAGTCTGCCGGTATCAGTAGTCTAGCACATCAAGGAACTGGTTTGGGAAGTAATTTCAGGATAAGAAATTGACTACTTGACACTATTTGTATATGACTGTGATATGTACATACATCAAATGGCCATATATACAGGCACATATCTCCGTGTAGGGCCTAAGAAATCTGCAATGTCACTCGGGCCGGTGAAATGTGCAGAGTAGCAATGCTCTCCGCGAGAGTGAAGCTCACTAAAGTCCGGGGAACACATGAGCTTTTTGCACGTGGATCTCCATATCTACGCGCAGGGTATCACTTTAACTAAGAAGACTTGCAGCGTTTAACAAACGCACACTGAGGCAAGTATGTGGGCATCGCAAGAAGAAGGCTAGGTTCAGAGACAACGCGGAGTAATCAATAACCTCGTGGATGTGTAATTAACTACTATTCAGTGTGTGTGGGATAGCTCAGGACTAGCAACAGAATTGAGTACAACTGGGGAATTCATGGTAGATTCACGCGTAGATGAGCACTTCTACGCGCAGAGCATGATGTTAACCAACAAATCGCACAAAGATTTAAAAACACAAACTGCGGCAACCATCAAGTACAACACGCGGTAGTGAATAACCACGCGGAGCGGTAACTCTCAGCTCCAAGGTGTGTGTGTGGGGTAGCTCAGGACCAACGACAAAGTTGGGTTGAAAGTGTGTAATATTCCACAGGGGTGGGCTTCACGCGTGGTGTAACAACTCTACAAGCAGTGGGTTGCGAGCAGTTTGCCATGTAGATGAGAGGCCAACTGCCATGTAAGCACAAGCACTTGTGGAACACAATTGTATTGTGAAAGTACTGTACGTGGGGGTGCTTCACAGGGAGCAACAGTGGTAGGCAGAAGTTGCAAGGTGCGTAACCTCTGCGTGTGGATAAAAGCTTCTGCGCGCAGAACGAGGATTGACATTCTGACACACTATGTGAGCCTAAGGAATAGGGAGCAAAAGAACAGGGAACGCCATTGCATTTCAAACTGTATCAAGTCCATTCTGTGTTGCCTATATGAGTTGGGCATGTGTTGATCGGAGGTGAGATGTAGAAATAAAGCAAAGAAAAGAAGGAACATGTGAGATTGAAGTCATGCGAAGTCATTGACTGACCAGCAAGAGCAGCATAAGGATAGAATCCACAAAGAGTAGCTGAATGATAGTAGTGTCCACCAGATGGTAGGCAATAGTGTGACCATGCATGAATAATAGCAATCACACAAAGCTTTATCATCAAAGCTTACCTCATGAATGCCCCATTGTATACAGCATCATGCTGCTTATACCAAGCGGAGTTTCAAAAGCTGCCCTTTAACATTGACTGACTGCATACGAGAAAATATTCATACACTGGCTACCGTTCAATGCCCCCATCAGTGTCATGATCCTCAAATCCTGACATCTCTTTCTCTTGCCCCTCCTTTGTCAGCTCTCTGTCCCATGTGTAGTTCTGTGCCTTAGTCATATGCCCTCGCTTGTTCTCGCTTGCTGGTTTGATTTCTCCGCTCGCTTGCCTGCCGTCGCTTTGTGCGCTTGTGCAAGCGCCGCTTAGATGTGTCCGTATGCTCCCTCGCTTCCTGCTCGCTTGTAACCGCTTAGTACTTGCGTAGTCATTTGATTTGTAGTTCTCGCAATATATAAACCTTGTGAATCGTTCTGGCTAACCCCAAGAACAATTCACCTCGTCGTTTCCCCCACTCTTCACTGTGCTGAGCAACCTCTAAGACATTTGGAGTTGTCTAGCACTCAAAACTCCGTCCACAAGTTCACTTCCTCACGGGTTGTGACAACCAGTTTTCACTGCAAAAGAACAAGAGTTCATTGCATCGTATTTGGATGAATGGCTTGAGCTCAGCAGAGCGGGGAAGGTTCGCAATGATGACGGAGAGCTTTTCAGCCCAAAGGATGAGCTGGTTGACACCATCAAGCTCAACTTTTTCATCACCTTTCCAGAACGCGAGCTTTCTGACAGTGCTGCATCCCCCACTGCTTTCTCAATTGCAGACCGCGACAGGTTGCTCATGGTAAGTCTATTGCTGCAGCTCATGATGCGCACAGAGAATCAAGCACATCTTTACAATGCAGCAGCCAAGCAAGACTGCTTGGATAGTCAGCGCTCACAAGGTCCCACACTTAGTCGGCACACAGCATATCTGACTCTTTTCAAGCAGCAATATTGCACCAAGATCCTGCAACGCAGGGACACGCATGTACCAAATGGTAGCCCAAAGGATAAGCTCATTGCCTACAACCAGGCAGTACAGGATGAGCCTAGATACAGAGAAACTATGCTTCCCAATGAGATCTATGAGCTCAAAGCTCAAGCGCAAGAAATCTGCGAGCAAGCAAAGCTACCCTTTCACAAGCAGTTGTCTGAGGTCCAAGCAATGTTTGTTTATTGGGCTCTGTATGCGACCCCAAACCTTGAACTGACTATAAGTAGCATGCTGGACAACTCTCCATCTGACATTGCTAGAGCTATGAGAGGGTGGGAGCACCAAACCAGCACGCATATTTTCCTGACAGCAGTCCGGTCAAATGAAAATCATGAAGCAACTGTATTAGAGTGCGTTTCCAGTTGCTACTGTTCTAATGTACTGCTGATTGAATGACAGCTACTCCACGTGAAATGCCAAAGGGTTCCTTACATCAGAGAATGGGAAGGACGCTCAGCAGGCCTGGCACATGTGGCTGGAGCAGTTTAAAGGTTTTTGGCATATTCAGCTCTGGAGAGAGTGAGCTAAAAAGCTATTTAGGTGATCTGCTGAACAAGACAGCAGAGGTACCAAAGGATGAAATCTACGCCAATGCTGCTGGCCTGCCAATGCTGCCGGAAATTTACAGCGCACATGTTCCCATGGCCAAACAGAAGAAGCTGATGAGACAATACTTTGAGTGTGGGAGTAGTGAGTTTTTCCGTAGTTCCATGAGTACTAGCTTAGCTCTTTGCAGTGACAAGGGGTGGGGGCAAGGTTCCTTATGCGCCAATTGAGCGGGATATGCGTGAAGATCTGGCATCATGGATTGACCCTGCTCGGATGCCCCCGGGAGTTGAGATACTCACCGACATCAAGGTTTGGACACGTGACAATCTCAACTCCTGGATTTTACATGGTTTTGCATGGTCAGCATGCTGAGCTGCCAGCCAACAAGGTGTTCGCTTTTGCGCAGGTACCACGCGTGGAGAAACTGGGAGTGCTGCGCACAAGCGAGCCAGCAGTAGCACCAATTGACGGTGCGGAGTGCAACTGGACCCCGGCTGAGCAGCAGTATACAGCGTATATGCCCAAGGTGGCTGCCGGGGACACAGGTTTTGCCTCACAGCTACTGCCTCCCACTCGCTGAACCCATATCTATTGCCTGTTTTCGGGAGACTTGTTATTGCAACTTTGGGATATTCACAAGCAGCATCAAATGTTCTTAAACTTACTTCATCAGGTTGAAGTCTTGGAAGAGCTGGGCCCAGTACATGTGAGTTGAATGGTACACAGTGCCGCGTACAATGAATGAGGACTCTGGTAATCTGCATGTTCCCCGATCAACATCTCTGTCTTTGGTGTGTAGTTTGTGCCCAGCGGACTGGCTACTTGCCACGTTCCTTGATCCAAAATCTCTGTTGCACTCACGTTGGTCAATTGAAACATTCTGGCGTTGGATACATACCACCCAACCACACGTTCACTAGCCAACTGGCACAGTCTACGGGGGACCTCTGGGCGTGTGCGTAGTGGTATCTGCGCTCTCGTGTATACTGCAGAACATTCACTGTGGTTTGTTCAAAGATAGTGCTCCACAAGAAGTGAGCCGCCATCTCAAGAAGCAGAGAGTAAAAGACATGCTGCAGCTCACTTATGACTGCGTGGCTACGGTGCATCAAGATGTTCAGGGCGCAATGCCAGTGCTGCGCAAATTGCTTGTGGGAAGACAAAATCAGTGGACCACCCTGGTTTGTCAACGAGCAGAGGAAAACCACGAAGGGGACAACTTACCAGAAACAGGTATCTCCACAACAAGTGGTGTTCCAAGGTCCAAAGCAGTGCTCAAGGATAGGGTAGCGGCACTCCTTGAGTTAGACGCAAGACAAAATCAGGTAATCACAGTGCCAGCACAACCAACACAGCGGCATGCACACGCAACGATAGTGGTGGGTGAGGAATCTGGAGACGAGACTGATATAACTGCGCAACTGGGCTTGATTGTATCCTATGAAGACGCATCTTCAGGTCAGTGGATATTGATATGGTTGGACCAGCCAATCCGACACATTGGGTAAAGAGCATTTTGGAGAGGACCTCCACAACACCAATGGACTACCTCAGCAGCTTGGGCAGCTGGATCTAGAATCAAGTCCACTGCTTGTTGAGCAAGCTGCCCTGCTAGATCAGGTCCTGGACGTGGACGCAGTACAGGTGGATGAGGCTCCTGGCACACAAGAACCTGGCTCACAGGTAAGTGACTCTTGACATCACTTCTCTAATGCCAGGAACAAAGTCTCATGTTTGACAGCAGGATGTGCGCAGGAGGTGCAGGAGTGTTCGGCGCCCAGCAACCAAACCAGAGTATGAGAGAGCCATGGCTGAACTGCGCAAGAAGTGCCCAAAGCGGAAGTAGCATACTGTCTGGCCCTATAGCGTAAAATGTAGTGAACAACCCGAACAAATAATTACAGACGCAGAGATTTGAGTATTTAAGTCGTTCGGACGGGCTGGGCATGAGCTCAGGGCTGGGACAGAAACTGTACCTGTGATATTGTTAACAAAAAGCAGTGAGAACTGCAAGAGTTGTGTGCTGCAAGCAGTTAGAAAGCTTCAAACACATAGACGTAATGAGGTATAAGAGCAGAATGCTCTACGCATAGTCTTAAAGCACTGCGCGTGGACATACAATGACTGAGTTGGTCATTCTCGGCAGACATTCACTGGCTGATACTTTGGTTACAAGCATAGGAGCTAGCTAGGTTACACGCATTGCAAGGCGCCATGGCATATGGGGGCTAATGGTCCCTCTACAGACTGATCATTGCAGAAAGTCAGCAGCCATTGTGGGCAGAGGGCGAAATGCTTTTACCTTCAGGAGAAGTGTGATTTTTACAATAGCAGCCGCCATGACTCCTAACCACTGATTGTACTGACAATTGCAGTACGCACAATGCTGTCATGATCCTCAGATCAAGACATCCTTGTTCTCTTGCCCCTCCTGCATTCCCCTTGTCGCTCTTTGCCTTGCTGGCAGTTTCTATTGTCTGATGTCTGTTTTCTTGCTTATCCTTGCTTGTGCTGTCTTGTGCTTCCCCTCGCTTGCTTGCCGGCGCCTCTTGCGCTTGTGCAAGCGACGCTTAGATGTGTTCCCTCTTGTTCTCGCTTGTAGCTCGCTTAGTTGTACCTTGTGACTTGTGCATTGTTCGCTTAGTGCTCTGCTACAATATATATAGTGTGTGAATCGTTCTGGTTAATCCCAAGAGCAATTCACCTCGTCGTCTTCTTCACTGTGTTGAGCAAGCTCTAAGACATTTGGACTTGTCAAGCGCTCAAAACTACATCCACTGGTTCACTTCCTCACGGGTTGTGACAGATGCCCTGGTGCATTAGAAGCTGTCGATGCAGTTTTCCATTTCTCTGCGCATGTGCAGAAGTCTAGGACAACTGACGCAGCCTCACGCTCAAGCCAATGAACCTCTTCATCCCATCAACGGTAGCGCTCGCGTGCTTTGAACCACTCTACGCGCAGGCCTGGGCAATCAAACAGGCTAAATTGGCACGCTGTCACGACCTGTTCTAGGACTATGTACTTAGGGCAAAGAGTGATGGATTGAGGCGCTTAATAGCCCTACTTAAGATCTGATGTGTGGCAATAGTCCCTTTGGACTCGTGGCTTGGTGACTGGCACAAAGGTAGACCCTAGTGGTCTTGTGGTTATATGGCCTCTTAGTGTCTTGTGTGTCCCTTGTGGACTGTATGTGTCATGATCCTCTGATCAAGACATCCGTGTTCTCTTCCCCCTCCAGTCGCTTAGCATGTCGCTTATCCAGTTCCCTCGCTTATGTCGCTTAGTTCTCGCTTGTTTGATTTGTTTTCCCTCTTGCTTGTGTGCCGTCGCTTAGTACGCTTAGATGTGTTACTGTTTCCTCTCGCTTGTAGTCCGCGTAGTTGTTGCTTAGCTGAATACTTCAATATATAAACACTGTGAATCGTGCTGGTTAATCCCAAGAACAATTCACCTCGTCCTGTCCCAATCAACACTTCGCAGTGCAACCTCTAAGACATTTGGAGTTGCCTGTACTTCACTCATACACTCACCAGTTCACTTCCTCACGGGTTATGACATTGTGAATTGTTCTTTCAAGGCTGTCGCCTGTTTGCCTCACTCTGGCTGTGTTCCATTACACCTCTGCTCAACCTCACTTTGTGCTTGTATTTTACTGTCTACAACATCCATACGTCTGACTAGAACAACCCCTTGGCCGACTTCTACCCAAGTTTATCTCTTTGTCTATCTTCCTGCAATGCTATGGCTGACGCCCCCCTGCACAAACCCTCGGGCACAGCATCTGCTCGCGCATCCCCAAAGCCGCCAACCATTCAGCTTGGTGGCACCACAACAAGCGCACACACTTCGCTCACACCAACATCAGGCGCATTCCTCTACGGTCCAGATGATTGCCTCAAGCTGGAGCGCCTGTACACCTATCTAAGTGGACCAAGGACCAATGGCTTGCCAGCCTTCCACACTGCGCTAGAACGCGTCCAGAACAATCTCCAGGAGTCTCTAAAGACATGGAGAATTGCCTCACCACTCTAATCAACAGCACCGTCAAGACGCATTCCAGAACCTCTCAAGCGCACAGGCAAGCACTCAGCTCACCCACACAACCACAGCAGCACCAGACACTCCCTGTCCCTTGCAGGCCACTGGGTCTGCGTACAAGCAGTACGATGTGCACACCAGATTTGGGTCCAACAATCCCTCAGACACCAAAGGGA
Source organism: Ceratobasidium sp. 395 (assembly GCA_019616345.1). Classification (NCBI taxonomy): domain Eukaryota; kingdom Fungi; phylum Basidiomycota; class Agaricomycetes; order Cantharellales; family Ceratobasidiaceae; genus Ceratobasidium; species Ceratobasidium sp. 395. Next base: position 14,907 of record WSTH01000342.1, read on the forward strand.
AGGCCCCAGAAACTGAAGGCTACAAAAGGAAACCAGGAGGGAGTCCTCACCCTACAGCTGGACGCTAGTCCTATGCCATAGATGACGATTTTAACCCCTTGGGAGCGTCTACACCAGCCGCCACACGTCGTTGCGCTGTCAGAATTGACAAAGAACACGAAGAGGATGAGCCTGCAGTTCCAGGAGGCCCAATCGCTGATCCAAACGTACCTGCTACATCCAGCAACACCCCTGCCGTCACCTCCCTCAGGGGATACACCCCGGCACCGCCTAGAGAGACAGAGGAAGCTAAGGAGGCACGAGTTATGCAGAACCTGGCCAATATCTTTGGACAAGCACTGGCAGGACCTCCGGAACAAGTAGTACGCGCTGCCAGCCAGACATCAGGCCCGGCGCACTCCAAGAGCAAGATCCCAGCACCAGAGAAGTTCAACGGGAAGAAGGGGAACGCAGCAAAGGCATTCCTGTTGGAGTGCAAGACCTACTTCATCTCCAACGCTTCCAGCTTCTCCTCTGACAACTCGCGCATCATGTATGTGCTGATGAACCTGAAGGAGGGTCTCCCCAAGCAGTGGGGACTACACTACCTGAACAAGCTCATCTCCGGGGAGCCCAACGCCTATCTCACCAACTGGGACAAGTTTGAGGCTGGCTTCCTTGCCAACTGGTCCGATCCTGCAGCCCTGCAAGTGGCAGAGCAGCAAATCAACTCCCTAAAACAGATTGGAAGCGCTAGCAACTATGCAACTGAGTTCAGGGTCATTGCTTCCGAGCTAGATTGGGACGACGCCGCTGTGATGGCCGCCTTCTGCCGGGGACTCAAACCCTTTGTCAGGAGAAAGCTCATTGAGCACTCCATAGGCAGGAACATCACCACCCTGGAAGAGCTGATTACCACAATCTCCCATCGACAACACGCTCTTTGAGGCTCGCAGAGAGAGTCAGGGCACACCCGCATCAAGCGCCCAGCCTACTGCCAGGCAAGTTGCCGGCAAATCAGCCGGGTTTGTCACCGTGCAGATCAGGGAGAAGCACAGAAAGGCAGGAGAATGCGTCAAGTGCGGATATCCCAATCACAAGTTTGAGGACTGCAAGAACAGGTGGATGCTCAAAGCAAGCAACTGCCCTAAAGCTACTTCAGGCAAGGCTGCGAACCTAATCAACCTGGAGGACCCTGTAGAGTTGGGAAAAGCCCAAGGCAGCCAGTCTTACCTGTGTCGAGTGCTGCCCTGTTCCCCCCAATGTCTTTAAAACCTTTACAGTGTGCTGCAATCCAATCCAAAACATCTTTACTTCTACCTATTGACATTGAGGGATCCACAGGCCCTCCCCAACTTGCTCTCATTGACTCCGGCTCCTCTGCAAACTTCATAGACCCTCAAGTGGCTCACCGCCTGTCCATACCCCGGACTGAACTTTCCTCCCCTCGCCGCGTAGTCGGCATCAACGGCAAGGAGGTCAGGGATGCGATTTGCTTTAAATGCAACATCACATTCTCTGTTGAATCACACTCTTTCACTCAACAATTCTTCTGTCTTCCCCTTGGAGACAGGGACATCATACTTGGCTTAGCCTGGCTGAAATTGGCAAACCCTGACGTTGATTGGCCAACTATGCGTGTGTCTATCACTGAATCCTTGCTGGGGAAGGCTTAAACCGTCCCTGAAGATAGCAAAACACCCTCCTCGCTCCCTGAGTAGTTTCATGAGTTTATGTGCGTGTTTGGCGCTGAGTTCTTCACCACTCTGCCCTTACACCGTGCCTATGACTGCGCCATCCCTCTTGAGGAAGGCAAGGACGTTCTCTATGGCCCCATCTACTCTCTGACGCCCGCTGAGATCACGGCTTTGAAGGAACACATTGATGAAGAACTTGCTGCCGGCAAGATCAGGGCCAGCACATCCTCTGCCGGCGCCCCTGTGATGTTTGTTACGCAAGCTGATGGCCATCTACACTTGGTGGTTGATTACCGACGCCTCATTAACATCACCATCAAGAATCGCTATGGGCTGGCTCATCAAGACGAGCTAATTGAGAAACTGCGCCATGCCAAGATCTTCACCAAGTTAAACCTGAGACAGGGTTACAACAACGTCAGGATCAAAGCAGGAGACGAGTGGAAGACCGCTTTCCGCACCAGACATGGTCTTTTTGAATACTTGGTCATGCCCTTTGGTCCTACAAATGCTTCCGCTGTGTTTCAACGCTTCATGAACGACATTTTCAGGGATCTGCTTGACGTGTAGGTGGTTGTGTACTTAGATGACATCCTGAGCTTCTCCTAACAACTGGGAGGACCATGTCCAACATGTGACTGAGGTACTGAAGCGCTTGCAGCTACATCAGCTGTTCTGCAACCCTGACAAGTGCTTCTTCTTTGTCACTGAGGTCACGTACATCGGCTTAGTTATCACCCCTGAAGGCATCTCAATGGAAACGGATAAGGTCAAGGTGATTATGGACTGGCCTGCACCCCGGAATGTGAAACAGGTACAGAGCTTCTTAGGGTTTGTCAACTGCTATCGGCGCTTCATTAACAACTTCAGCTCTATTGCCCAGCCTCTGCACAACCTGACGCATAAAGACCAACCCTGGACCTGGGAGGACGCTCGCCACTCAGCGTTTAATGCAATTAAGGCTGAGATCTGCAAGGAACCTGTGTTGGCTCACCCTGATGAATCCCAACCCTACATCTTGGAAACTGACGCTTCTGGAACTGCTCTCGGCGCTGTGCTGTCTCAACAGCAATCAGATGGACGCTTATACCCTATTGCCTGCCTGTCTTCTAGCTTCTCTCCAGCTGAGCAAAACTATGACACGCATGACAAGGAGCTGTTAGCTATTGTGCGCTCCTTTGAGCACTGGCACATATTCCTGGAAGGAACAGAACAACCTGTAACTGTATTCACGGATCATAAAAACCTGGAATACTGGAAAGAAGCTAGAACATTTAACAGAAGACACGCTCATTGGCACCTGTTCCTGGCATCATACAACTTTGCAGTTGCACACTGTCCTGGAAAACAGTCCGAGAAGCCTGATGATTTGTCACTGCGCGCAGATCACGCTGAAGGGGAGCCGGAGCCTCAGGTGATGCTCCCTGAGTCTGTGTTCCTCGGCTATGCTGCAAAAATTTCCACTTCAATGATGGACCAAATCAAGGATGCCCCACCTGATGACCCCAGTTTAGAACTCGTGATCTCCGCCGCCTCTGACTCTGAGTCCCTGCCTAAAACTGTCGCTGCTAAATTCAAAGACTACACTATGGAAGACAGCTGGCTGTTCTATCAAGGCAGGGTTGTTGTTCCTCATGAACCTGAGCTCAAACAGGCGTTACTGTCTCATTTTCATGACACACCGGCCGCTGGACATCAAGGACGCGCCCAAACTCTTGAGCTGATATCTAGACACTACTACTGGCCGGCTATGAAGTTCCAGGTCAACCGCTATGTAGACTCATGTACAATCTGTCAAAGAAGTAAGGGCCGAGAGAAACACTGTGCTCTGCAGCCCCTGGCAATTCCTCATGGCCCTTGGGAAGATGTCTCGTATGATTTTATTGTCAAGCTACCAAAGAGCAAAGGCATGGACAGTATTCTAGTTGTGATGGACAGGTTCTCTAAGAAGCTGCACTTAATCCCGTGCAAGGAGACGGTGACTGCTGAGGACGTTGCTGACATGTTCCTACAGTATGTCTGGAAGCTGCATGGTACCCCAAAGCGCACAGTGTCTGACAGGGAATCTACATTCAACTCCAAGTTTCTGAAGGCCCTGTACAAGTCCCTGCAGATCCATCCCTCGTTTTCAACGGCCTATCACCCGCAGTCTGACGGGCAGACTGAGATCAAGAACCAGTGGGTTGAGGCATATCTGTGCTCCTTTGTCAACCACAAGCAGACCAACTGGGTGGACTGGCTGCCATTGGCTGAGTTCTGTCACAACAACTCCAGGAGTGATGCAACCGGCAAATCCCCTTTTGAGATCATCTACGGCTACTCCGCGGTGATTGATCCTTCCCTGGAACCCACGGGGATAGCAGTTGCCAACGACAGGGCTGCTGAGCTGCACAAGACCATTGAGGAGATCAAGGCCACGTTGCAATGGACACAGGAACGGTACAGGAGCGCTTACCAGGGATCTGCACTACCCGAGTTCTCACCTGGCGATAAGGTTTGGCTCCTGAGCACAGACATCACCTCGCAGCGACCCAGTAAGAAGCTTGATCATAAACGTTATGGCCCCTTTGTTGTTGAGGAGTGCATTGGCTCCCACGCTTTCAGGCTCAAACTCCCCAAGACAATGAAGACACACAATGTTTTCCATGTCTGTCTGCTTTCTCCTGTGACTGCAGACGCCCAGTTTAAGCACACCTTCACTCCACCTCCTCCCATTGTCATTGAACCAGGAGAGGAAGTGTTCCACGTGGAGAAGCTGCTTGATTGGAAGGTCCAGAACGGCAAGTGGTACTACAGGGTCAGATGGCAGGGCTATGGACCACTTGGTGACACATGGGAACCGGCTAAGGAGCTATCTCACTTGGCAGGGTTGATACGCGAGTTCCAAGCAAACCACCCGGATGCTCCAGCGCCTGAAGACCCTATACCTGAGAACCTGCTCCCAGTTAAAAAGAGGAAGTCCACAGGTCGTTCCAACAAGCGGAAATCCTCCCGTTTTGCATTCTTGCAAGCTGCTACTGCCTTCATCACTGCCCAAACTGCTTAGACTCATTCCCCCCACATCTCCTGCCAACATGTCCCTGCCCCTGGACACCAACTACATTACCAGCACGGAGTTCAGCCTCCAGCTGCTTCCTCAAACTCTCCTCCGCTGCCTAGGCAACGACAGTGTCCTGCAGTGCACCCTGATGTCTGCCAGAATGCGCCGCACTTGTACCTTCGCAGGCCACGGGCTTTTCGCGCACCCAACCCTCAGGTATTTGCACCGGGTCGACTTCCAAGGCTAACCCTTTCCCAAGACTCTGCGCAATGCGCCGGCATACCACTGCCTTCACCTCATCTCCCACGACCCCAGAAACTTTGCCCTGCTTGCTCAGTGGCACTCGGACGGGCTCTCCTTCACTCCCTTGCCCGATCCAGAGATGCCCGAGGACTATGCGCTTGCTATCACCATGGTGGACTTGTACCTGCAGTATCCCAACAAGCAGGCACTCCCTGCAGCTGTCCCCGAGGAGTTAGCCAAAGAGGCTGCCAGGCTAAGGATGTCGCCTGGGACTTTTGCGGGTTTCTGGCACCCGCAGCCAGAAACTGGCGCTTTTGAGCCATACCCGCCCCCGCACCCACACCCGCACGCGGGAATGCCGGTTTCCGGCGGTTTCCCGCACGTTCCGGGGGTGAGCGGGTATGAATTCCCAAAATCTCACCACATCGTCTTGGTTAAGAGCTCATTAAATAGAGCAGAATTCTGGCTCCCAGAATATGTATATACAATGCTCAGATAAATTTAATTGCATCCAGCGCAGTGCATTTAGTCTCAAGAAAATACTAAAGGCAGTGTGCATTCAGTCAACTCACATTGGAATGTCTTGCAAAGTAGCTCAGAAAATGCAGAAAAGTCCAGAGCATATATATTGTGTCTACCGATAGTGCATATATAGCGTACTCAGGCCGACGCATTAGTGTCTTTGTCAAAAAAATATTGAGAAAAGTGGGCACAGTGCAAATACTCCTAGATAGAGCCTATTTCAGGCTTTCTCATGCACACAGATCAGTTCCTGAGGGCCAAAAACCACCATAGGTACTAGTATCTAACAGCTATATGTCCTCCATTATGTTGAACTGACTACTGTGTATGTACTTTGTTGCATCTCAGCTGTGAGTATGCTCTGTACACTGTTGCATATCTTTGCACAGCTTAATGAGCTCTTCTACACATCTCATATGGGGTTTTCAGGTGCTCTGAGCACATCTACACTGCCAGAAATATCAAAATCCCACTCCAACTGGTTGAAATCTGTGATTTATGCGAAATTTCAGGGGTTTAGGGGGTTTCCCTCTTGTTTCACCCCCTTCAACTGCTCCAATCCGCCCCAGAATTTATACAATGAGTCTTCTTAGTGGATCGCACCATATCCACACAAGGGACCAGGGTTTCTACAGCTGCATCCACTAGTGGGTTTTCAGCTGATAGGGGTAATCTCCCCTGTATTTTCCTGATAACTTCTCAAATACTGATGCTATGAGCTTGTAAACATGCTCAATCGACTCAGCTCATCGATGCGCATTGATTGGTATCTAATGTGCAGCGCATACACTCACTGATTACTCAGTGCTGAGTGCTGAGTGGTGCGCATTGAACTCATTATTTTTTAGGATGTATTTGGTCAGTGATTCCATGTATAAATGTATTTGACACAAGTGTTATATATGGCTAGAAAGCCTGAATTTCAGACTATTTTGCTCACTGGGTCTGGTTTTGATGTGGTGACTTCCAGAGCTTAAGTGCGGGAACCCGGGGGTTTCCCGCCGGGTTTCCAGCGCGTTTTGGCCGTTCCCGCCCCCGCCCCTGCTCCCGCATGCAGGTATTTTGCCGGAAAATTCCCGGGGAATGCCGGAATTTCCAGCTGCAGGTTTCTCGGGCGACATCCTTATGCCAGGCATTGGGAGTATGGGCCTGGTTCCTGGGGCGATAGGCACTGGACCGGCTGGGGAAAGCCACCTGCTGACCCTCCTTGCAACCCCGACACCTGGGCTGCCAAACCTGCTGGCTCTGCCTAACAGGTCCTTGTTGGGGGGTAATGTCATGATCCTCTGATCAAGACATCCGTGTTCTCTTCCCCCTCCAGCATGTGCCATGTGTTGATGCTCGCTTAGCATGTCGCTTATCCTGTTCTCTCGCTTATGTCGCTTAGTTCTTGCTTGTTTGATTTGTTTTCCCTCTCGCTTGTGTGCCGTCGCTTAGTATGCTTGTACAAGCGACGCTTAGATGTGTTACTGTTTCCTCTTGCTTGTAGTCCGCGTAGTTGTTGCTTAGCTGAATACTTCAATATATAAACGCTGTGAATTGTTCTGGTTAATCCCAAGAACAATTCACCTCGTCCTTTCCCCACTCAACACCTTGCAGTGCAACCTCTAAGACATTTGGAGTTGCCTGTACTTCACTCATACACTCACAAGTTCACTTCCTCACAGGTTGTGACAGTATGGGGTGGCAATCCAAAGTACTTAGACGGCGCTTGTTAGCTAAGTACTGAAGGCGAGTCTTCTACTCTAGTTGATTGACTAAGTTGCTCCAAAGGGTTTTAAGTCTTATACTCTAATCAGTTGACTAGGTAGCTTAAGGCGTCTTCAGATTGCGAAGTCGCTGGCCCAATCTAAAGGTAAAGTCTTTGACTAGTAAAAGTAAAGACGACTTTCTTGTGGCTTGAACTTACATAAAGTAAAGTGATAAAGATGATATAGTATCCGGTGTGTATTAACGAGGTAGAGCAAGCTGGGGTTTCCAGGCTTGCTGCCAGGCCTTATATACTGTATCTACATGGTCTGTGCGTAGGTGAGTCATACATGGTAGATGAGGCAGTACATAGGCAAGTTGGTTCAGTACGATGAGTCAACCAATTGTGAAGGAGTGACTAGGAAAGGGAAGTGCTGCAGTTGACTGTGCAAGGCTGAGTTGTGCTGCAGAGAGTGAGTCAAGACTGCAGAGTGAATGGCGGCTTTTGGAAGGTGCCATTCGAGGCAGTGTGGCTTAAGTAAAGAGTGAGCCACAAGGAAAAAGAAAAGATAGGGGGTTGTGGCTAAGGTCACGACACACGCAGACAGTGGGTTCAAAGCAGCTTACTGGTAGAGTACTTGGCTTGCACTTTGGTTCTGGCTCCTACAACCTGCAACCCGTCAGGCAAGGAGGTGCGCCAATGCTAAGGAAGTCTCATTTGACCATCACCAAGTGGGCAAAGTTTCCCAACATCTGTCAACAGACTTCTCAGATCATCTGAAGTCAGCGGTTTGGAAGCAGCATCATCTGCTGGCGATGAGCCCAAAGCAAGAAGTGCTTCCCTGTGCATGTTGTACTGAGTCTGAGCATTTTGAATTTGAGCTTGGATGTGAGGTTGCATAGCTGATGCATGAGCAATGGACACAACTCCACTGGTATGTTTGGGATGTTAAGTCTGAATATGCAGGCACTGGACCAAAAGGCTTTGGACAGTCTGCAGTGTCTTGAGACAAAGAATGTGTCACAGATCTCGCTCCACTTGTATGGTGGCCTGCTTGGTGTCTGATGGCATGGATATGAACTGGCAATCACTTGGTAGGCCCAGAGTTGATTTTTGGGCTGCCCGTTGGTACTAGACACAGAAATCCCAAGCTGGTAATGCTCATGCTGGAAATACTTATCAGCATCTTGTTGAAACTTTGAGAGCTCTTGTAGAATCTGACCTTGTCTTGCATCCATTGCTTTGAGCTGTTTGGCTTTTGGCTTTGCGCTGAGCGCTGTCACATCGGCGCAGATTTGGGCCCTTCAAAACCTAGCTCACTAAAATGTCTTTTAAGCCAAGCAGCTATGCGTACTGTTGCACCTGCAGGTTGAGACCAGTGCTTATCCAAGCAGCAAGTCCTGAGGTGTGCAATGGCACTGCACTACCTGCCAAATGCTCCTCTTTTTTGGATAACTCCTGCAACTTGGATATCAAAGGCATGGCTGGACATATGTCAGGGGGCCACCGGCAAAGAACATTTGGAAGTGAACAAACCTTCAGTCTCTGGCAGTGCAAATACGCTTGTCCACTGATTATTCCTGAACTCGGGCTCGGGGGACATTGACTCCCAGCTGGTAATCTCAGTGGGGTCAAACGTGCCCAAAAATTCAAGCCGTGCTCTGCGCTGCTCAGCGGCCATGGTGTGTGCTTCCTCCCATTTTTCCAGAATATATGCGGCTAGCATCTGAACATCAGCTACTGACTCAGAGAGCTGGAAAGTTTGCACCCATGCCAATTATTTTCTTCCAGTTCCATTGTTGCATCACACTGTTCAGGGTGTCAATCCGCAATCCCAGTCTGTGATCACTTTTACTACCAGATGTGTGGTTAAGATTAGACCAGCAACGCTCTCCCCCTTCAGCATCTAGTCGTCCGATGCCAAATATATGATTCAAGGCAAACCACACAAAGCACGCAATTGTGTGGCCTGCCAAGTGGAATTTTGGAATGGCAGCAATGAAAGATTCAAAGTCTGCCTCTCTGATGTTGCCATCAAGACAGTGAAGTTTGCCCCAGCGCTCCCACATCTTGAGAATGTAGTGGCAGATAATGTCATAGTGAATATCTACGTCTCTCATGCCTTCAGTGCGGCATCGTAGAAGGAGCAGCTTGAAGATATAGTCTGCATATAGAAACCTGTGCACAGTTATTGGAAGTTTGCGGAGGAGTGATTGCACTCACATTTTGCCACTGAGAAAGTTTACGGTGCCGCTTGCCAGAAACATCAAGTGTCACACACAAATCGCTGACCCAACTCCAGTTTCAGCTGCCCTAGCAAATTTCACCCATTTGTTGTCTGCTGCCTTGTGATTATTGCAGCTTGTGTCCTATTGCAAGGTAAATTGACAAATCAATGACCTATTCCACAGTTCACTGTACCTTTGCTGTCTTGTGTCCTTTGCGCAAAAGCTGTTCTTGAAGAAAAGCATCAAACAGTTTGCTTTGAACAAAGTACTGGCAACCATTACTGAGACAGGTGTTCCAGGAATCAAAGGCTTTTTTCTTATGATACAAGTGAAAGCTGCCATTGAATGAGATGTGCTGAGCAAATAAATATCTGATTGTGAGGCATAAGCGTGGTGGAAGTACATGAGCAGTTCTCTTACTTTGTTTCCGAAGTTACATCACTGGGTAAGCAGTTTACATTTGGGTTTGGACAGGCTGGGCAACGCAAAGCTAGATCTAGAGCTGGATCCTCGGAAACCCCATGATGTTCACTGTCCACGCATTTCACATCCTGCAAATGATCCCATTGTTGGATTACGCAGAGAAGCTCTTGGTATCAATTTGGAACCTTGTCGGGGTGCGCCGCGTTCTCATGCTAGCAAGAGTGTCCCAGTAGCGCTGTGCAGAAAGCTTGGACTCGCTAGCCAGCAAAGAGAATTGACAGAGCATTGAGTAGCTGAAGCCTGAAGTGGGTTGATACTTGGAGCAAGGATAGATCTGAGCTTGCATGAGCTGTCAACCAGGACTAGCATGACCAGGGTGTTTGCAGAAGCGTATACGGATTGTGTGTATGCTGTTTGTGTGGCCAAGAACAAAGTTCTGCTCCTTTCCCATGTTGCAAAGCCAGCCACCATGTCCAAGATGAAGAACATAACCAGCACCTGATGAGTCGACCTTGCTAAAAGACTTCCCGTTCCACATGCGGAAGCGATGTGTGAGCTCAGTCTGATGATGGGCGCATAAGTGTTGGGTGCAAAGGGAGCCATCTGTGAAGCAATCCTGACAGTTATACAGCACAGGGACTGTCAACCAACAACTGTCGCAGACTGAATCATTATTGGAGGGTGTCTCGCGCCAGCAAATTGATGAGTTGTGCTTTAATTGCTTTTGAGCTCCAATCTGTCAACATTTCATTTTGACCCTGCCAGTTGCACATTGAAGTTATACCACCTCAAAATTAAGGAGCACGTACCTTGCCTGACTTCTTTGGTTTGGCTATTGGCGCCGGCTCATTTCCCAGCAGGTCAACATTGGGAGGCGTCTCTTTCATTGAAGATGCAGAGACAGAGCCGGGATATGCAAAGTTGGATGCTGGCACCCAGCTGGGAACAGGTAGCGCACAGGCAAGATTGTTCACAAGTGTCTTCAAGGGGCTTACAGACTCAACAGCGCTCGTTTGCTGGGTAGGTGAAGCTCGCTTGACCTTTTTCAGTGGACAAACCGCAGTCACGTGTACTATGCCGGGATATGTCTCTTTGACAGAGGTTAAAGTATACTGATGGACTTGTTTGTTTGCAGCAGTAGACATGAGCACAACGGTCAAAGTTCAGGAAGTGAAGGAAAAGTTTGTGTTGCCTTGCTGATGAAAATCTTACGTCATCCTCAACAGACAGAGCTGGGGTGATCAGTTGAATGAGCAAATCCAATGTCACCGAACCGCCTATCAGGTATCTTCCGAGCGGCGCATATCTGCGCACAAATAGCCCCCGCAATGCACTATAGGGGTGGGAGTGCTTTGGCGTGACGCAGTATGCTACCTCACACATTGATAGCTCACAATACAACATCAATGTTCACATCGTGACAAAGCCCGGCACAGACTTGATTCTGCGCAGAAACAATCAACTACGCGCAGAGTATCAAACAGCAACTTATTCAACGTTGATTCGTAAAAACAATGTAAATCAGATTATATGTACTAGCGGCGGCTGGCAGCTTCACCGGTGCCACAACAGCTCTGGAGAGTACGCTCTGTGTGCTGGGTATTTACCATGTGGGATCTCACCAAAGTGAACACACATACCTTCAGTCAAATTGGTTGCGGAGGTACCAGCGGCTGACTCAGCAGCCGTGCTTGTCGGCTCCATAAGCAATTTCAGGGCACTGGGCACCATAAACAATGAATTTGCTGTCGTGGAAGCACCCCAATAACTCAATTGCGGATTCATTGACTGAGCAGGCGCCGTGCTAGCTGCACGAGCAGACATAGATGCCCAATCTTTGGCGGCTGTGGACTTTGCGCGAGGACGCATACGAGGCTGCTGAGCAGGAAGCTGCGCCTGCTGAACATTTGGTGAGGGATGCATACTGCTGATAGTTGATGCAACCTCGTGGCGCGGTGTGGTCAGCGGTTTGGTAATTTCCTGCACCTCATCATCATCGTCTTTGTCTACAGTAACCGACTTTGCCTTGCTGGTCTGTTTCTTGACAGCCTTTTTTTCTGTGCGCGGGATCACATTTGCAGACTGAGCTTGAATCTTACAAACATACGACTCACTAGATGCAGATTTGGCAGCCTCAGTCCCCTTTTCCACCTTAATCTTCTTGGTTTCAGCTTTGTAATGCTTGGGTGGACTATACAGTGCACAGCAAAATGATTGCAGCACGTGATCCATTCGAGCTGTGTGCCCCGTACTGCAACGAGCGCTTGAGCTGCGACCACAAAAGCAGTACCAGGAGTGCGAATCAGCTGTATGTACGCAACGCAAAAACAAACAGAAAAATCGATAAGCAACTTATGGAGAAACAATGGAATTGAAGCTGGGTCCTGCTGCAATCATTTTGCTGGACAGCACTCACCCGGACATGGTTGCAGAATCATACCCCGAGGACTGAATTAAAAAATGAGTAGAAATTATACATGTATAAAGAGCACTAGCCAAGCAATATTGCAAGCACCAGGATCCCAGATACCAAGAGCTACACATACAGCAGGGTTGACAAGATTCAGTCAACACCCAGCCACATTACACTAGACTGTTAGTAGACTAGGCCCGTGTGATTAATAGATATTGTAGAGCGAGCTGTGTGGACCTAGCATACATACAGTCTGTCTGGTTTGGACTCCTCTCAGGCATGGTGTAGAGGGGACAATGATATTTGAGTAAAACACCTTATCATATATGCTGTGTAGCTAGACAATGAAAGAGCATACAAGCTTGGGAATAGGACTGCATGCGCAGCAGATGGTATAGTATGCTTGTGCAAAGACTCAAGTCAGCTGTCGCAATACCT
>WSTH01000343.1:0-27576 GCA_019616345.1 Ceratobasidium sp. 395
ATGCCTTCGATTTTTCTTAGGACCATCTCTCCGGCTTCGCCGTCTAGCTGACGGGAGAGTGGGAACGCTTGACGGTTGACGATCGAAACATCCGGAATAGCCGGTCTAAGGGACGAACCAGTTGAGGGCAGCGAAAAGGGGTAACAGAGAGGACGTACAGATCATAAAGAGCCTTGGCAGCTTCAAGCCCGAGTAAACCTCCTCCAACGACGACCGCCTTGTTTACCTCGGGACGATCTGAGTACGCCAGCATAGCATCCAGATCGGCGATGTTCCGGTATACGAATATACCCTACAAACGAACACTTAGTTTCTCCACAGGCAAGATCACTAGATGAGACCTGACTTACCCGAGTGCGAGGGGTTAGATAGGGGGTAACGTACGGAGGAAGACTTGCTTCGGAGCCGGTGGCGAGGACGCAAATGTCGTACTGTTTCCTTAGTTAGGCAAAGTCGAAGGGCTATAGAGGGAGGGAGTAGACTCACTGGAATAGTTCGTCCCTTGCTGGTCTTGACACATTGGTTCTCGTGATCGAGTTTGGTGACTTGTTCTCCAACATGGAAAACGAACCGATCGGGATCTTGTTGAGCGTACCAAGCTGGGGTGTTCAGGTAGAGCTCTTCGACAGAGCGGTGTTGGCTATGATCAAAAAGTTAAATTCCAGGTCGGGGCTTCAGTCGAACAACGTACAAGTATTCGGTCAGTGCAACCTGACCATCAAAGTAAGAACGCCAATCACAAAAGTAGCATAACAAAACCTACACGGTTATAAGCTAGGTGAGTCTCCTCTCCACACGTAACAATGCGATATCGTTTCTTCTCATCGAGCGCAAGCATTTTTTCGATAAAAGCTAAGAAAAATCAGTATGACATCATGACCCGAACAAAGAGCGCCTTACCTATCCCTACCATGCCAAGACCAACAACCATAATCGTCTTGCGGTCCACAGCAGGGACATCTTCGAGTGCAATGGGGGCCATAGCTCAGAGTACCAAAGTCGAGTGCAAGCTGAGGGAAGATGGCACGTCCGAACCAAGTTCTCTAGCCCAACTCCATATGCCAAAGCATCATATTCGTCGGATATACCGACCGACAGTTCGATAAGCCGGAAAAGAATCGAATCTGAGCGGTGAACGCCATCCCGCATCTCGTCGAGTTCGCGAACGTCAGGGGCACTGATAGCGGGGGAAGGAAGACGGAAGTGCTAGAAGTGGATCCAAAAGCGGATGACCAATTGCTTCCGAAGGCGCTTTTTTGCTGTTTCCTCCGCTCTGGTCCTTATCTCTCGAGCGGTGGTTAGCGCTGAGTTGTGATCGAGGAGAGAAACACATGAGTATGTATCGAATACTCCACTGGTGCCACCGACCGAAGATAAGAGGAATATTCTCGGTCGGGAGCGTTTGTCTGGGCTGAGTCAAGCATCAGCAAAACGGGCTCGCGCTGATTAGCCCTCAAAAGTTGCGTCGAGCCGGTCGAGCGTACTGAAATGAAAGTGCGAGATGTGGAGGCTCACAAGCGCTCGATCATCAAAACAAACAAATGACGATAGACCAGAAAATCCAAAAGCGCAGCAAGTAAGGTCACGTGACCCTGCATACAAGCCGCTAAGTGTTTTGACCGCAGTTTCGATAGTTGATACTACTTGCGCCGCCCTTCCTAGGGGTATATTTGGCCGTAGAACTGATCGGAGCAGTTGTGACAAAAAATTAACGGTGAATTTTCGATGTAGTTATACAATTGCAAATTACTCTGATGGTCGAGCACTCAAGGCCTCACATTCGCACATTCATTTCGGTGCGCTCGACCAGCTCAACGCAACTTTTTAGGGCTAATCAGCGTGAGCCTGTTTTGCTGATGAAGTCCGCATTCACCGTCGCATCCTGTCTCCCCACCAATCGTAGCTCAAATTCAAAGTATCTTGTTGCTCCTCTTTGACTTTTGGCTGCTAATTTATAATGATAAATGACGTTCTCGCCAATATCACTCCTGACAGGTGGTCACATCTACTATTTCAGTCATGCATTGCTTTCACGAGGATGAAGCTAGCCAGGCAGCTTCCCCCAGCAGCTCTTCTCTCTGGCTCGGCCTGATTATCAGTCCGTTTGGCACAAACAGCTACACTATACATGTTACCGATCTGACAAACCGATACGACATTGGCTGTTGCCTTTCATAGGTCAGTTTCCTTGTTGCTTTGTAAGATCCATATCCATTTAGGTCTAACTATCACTTAAATTAGTAACCGCTTCTATTCTGGTCTAATTATAGTACCAATCATTGATGCAGGACTTGAGCACCATGCTTAGTCATGATCAATCATCACGGGGTTTGATTGCAAGGTAACGGGCCGCTTACGAATGATGGAAGTGCCTGGGACACATGCTTTACCCGACCATCGTTTAGCGTTGGCGAGTCCGCCTACCGTCAAGCGTGTTTCGATGAAACCGCACCGAATGATGCACGTATGCTAATTGGCTCAACCTGCGCCAACCGTCGGCGCGTCTTTTTATAATCTTACATGGATTCGAGTATCGTTGATCCGACACCGTAGCGCGTGCTCGCGTGCTGGCCGACATATCCGCCTTCGTTGGAGAACGTGGTGCAGTGAGCGGGAGAAGTAGAGCGCCAACAGTATAAGAGATGCCTCGGGCAGACATTGAGTGAGCACCAATCATCCACTTCAGCTTCTCCCATACTCACTTCAACATGCCTTCCGTCTCCAGCATGACCACCTTTGCCGTAGCCCTCTTGGCCGCTGCTCCCTCCGCCATGGCTGGCAAGCGTGGTCTCGCATGGCCCTGGTACAACGAGGGCTCGAACCTAGACGAGGCCGCTCTCGCCAACGGCAACGGCAACGTCAACTGGATGTACAACTGGGAGACATGGCGTCCTGCCAAAACCGCGTGAGTCTAGCTCGGGTCATATTATCACTCAATCTACTCACGCTCTACTCGCCGCTAGCAACGTCAACTGGATCGGCACTCAGGCGACCATGGACTCTTCGTCGTCTCCGATCAGCCAGCTCAAGACGCGCGCCGCTCAGCAGGGCTGGAATACCGTGTTCTCGCTGAATGAGCCCGACCTGAACGGCATTAGCCCGTCAACGGCGGCCAACTGGTACAAGCAGTACATCAACCCGCTAGCGATCAAGAAGGCGATCCCGTCGGTGTCGTCGAGCCAGAACGCGGGGCAAGGGCTGGACTGGGCTGCGCAGTTCATCAGCGCGTGCGCGGGAGGGTGCTACTTTGACTATGTGAATATCCACTGGTACGGGAGCACATTTGCGCAGTTCCAGTCGCACGTGCAGAACGCGCACAACAAGTTCCCGAACTATCAGGTTCGCATATCCGCTATGCGTGATGGAGAATTCGAGAGCTAATATGACCCGAGTGTAGCTTGTGGTGTCGGAGTTTGCTTTGGTCTCGCCCGCAAGCCGCGACCAGCAGGTTGCGTTCCTTAAGTCGGCGATGTCGTTCCTTGACGGCGCCTCGTATGTAGCGATGGTAAGTATTGAAGCGTCTTGAGTATAAGTCAGCTAAGTCATCTGGCTGTCTGTAGTACTCGGTGTTCGGCGCGAGCTCGCCGAGCAAGATCCAGGCGAACACTGGAGGAGGGCAGGTCGGGACCGGGTCTTCGCTGTACAACGACGACGGGAGCCTGTCGGCGAACGGCATTGCATACCGCGGATAGATGTATTAGATCCCTCAGTTGCCACATAATCTGCTATAAAATCTCCATTATTTGTCCCATTTGCGTCCGAAACCAGATACGAACGAAAGTTTATCTTATCACCTTTGTCTCTACCGCTCATGACTCACTCGTTCAAACCCGAGTGAGCTCCAATCAGCTACTCAGAGTTTCATACATACGCGTCGCTCAGACTCACTTTGGCTCAGGACTACAACATCTCAAGCACCGTTTCTTGACGCATATATCTGCTTAGAATAGACTTATTCACGAACCTCATCACTGTTCGCGATCGAGGTGCCTAAATCATCGGAATAATATCCATGAACCCCTAACAGCCCAATATGATGGCTCATTGCCTTCGTTAGTACCACGTGCGTGCTCATGAGCTCCTCATTAAGTCGTCAAACTGCTGCATTACTTTTTGTATCTAGTAACATACAACGGAATACCACTAAAGCAACGCAAATAGCGATACAAACGAGCGCAGCTGATGCCGGATACAAGAAAGAATAAAGTCAGCCAAGACGCGTAGTAATGCACAAGTAATAATGCATGCCATACCGTTAAGGCTTTGAGACTTCCGGTCAGATCGGTCGATGCTTTCGTATATAAGGGCGTTATCTGGTTATATGAGCGTGAGCGATATGGTAAGTCCCAGGGTCTCGGCGCTTGTGTCATGCGACCAGCTTGCATACATTGACACTATCAGAGAGTATATAAACGCGGCCGATGAGGTTCGATAAGCCGGAAATACGTCGAATCTAAGCGGGAGACGCCGGTCCGCACCTTATCACGTTCGCGAACACCGGAGATAATGGGAGCGGGAACGGAGAACACGGAAGCGCCAAGAAGCAGACCAAAAGCTGATGACTAAGTGACTTCTGCTTAGGCATCTTCTATACTTTCTGGTCCTTATCTCTTGGGCGGTGAACAGCTTTGGGCCGTGATCGAGGACAAAGTCGATGAGGGGGTGCCAAACACTCCACTGGCGTCGCTGGCCGAAAATAAGGGAATAATTCTGGCTAGAAGAGTTGTCTGGCTCAGTTCAAGCCTGCGCTCGTCGCATCTTGTCCTCCCGCTCGTTGCGAATCAGGGCCAAAGTGCCTTACTGTTAGTATCTACTCCTAATCACTCTAAGCTGGAGAGATGCATATTTCTTCTATAGACATCTATCTCGACAGGCGACCCCATTGCTTGTTTTGGCCATCCGCCTCTCCTGGCCTGACTTTCTCGTCGTTTCGTAAGCCTTCCTCCCCCTCTATATTTTGTCAATATCCCTAAAATAGCTCTTAGTTAGTCTATCATGGTTCGAGTTCCCACCTCTCATTCCCGAAGCAATTCACACCCACCTCGGCCCAGCCACCGCTCAGATTGGTAATACCTTCCATTCTCGTCTAATCAATACCAGATATATTAACCTTTGATGCAGCCGACTCAAACACAACCACGCTCCTTGTCTATCTCCTAACGATCACACCGTGGGGTGTTGTCCTTAGATGAGATCATGCGATCGATAAACGGGAAGACCGACATATTGACGTGAAGATTAGCTGACATGTAGGCCGTCATTTCAATGGAGTTACACCGAATAACAACGCTCTAATCCAAGGTTTGTAGGAAATATCCCGAGGATTTGTACCGCTCAGTCGTATACATCGGTGATCTAGCTGAGAGAGGCACGTGCTTGTGAGTTCTCAACCCCCACGCCGGCCGTCGCCTTCGATTGAAGCTATTTTTAGCTGGGCTTCTGAAGCTCTCCCATTTCGTTATTCGAGTTACAGTACGCGCGAGCCACGCCATCATATGCCGAGCGATGGATGGGCTTCGTGGTCATTCATATCCCTGACACCAAGAAGAAAATGCCTACAGTAAGCGTGTTAAAACCTCCCAGCACTTATATCATTTTACTTGGTGCTATCTAGTTCCATATTGGCATCCTTCCCAAAAGCGCCCAATATCATCTCCATCCGACCAGACAAACGACACTAAAATCCTATCCACGCTCCTACACAAAACTCAACGGAAAAAAGCCAAACTTCAAAAAATCACGCCGTTCTCGCCCAACACGTCCATCTTCCAGTTCACCGTATAGAGAATTTGGTGGTGCTCGAAGCTAGTTATTCGAGATTGAGCACGTACGATGAGCTCTGCACAAAGCCAACGTGTCAAATTTCAACATACGGAAATTTCAGTCGTTTCTTGTGAGTTTCTATCATTTTTATTGTTGAAAGCGGACACTCGAAATTCACAAAAGGGGAAAAGAATGTTGAAAGGGGAACAGCAAAGGCCAAAATGTTAAATTTTGACACATCCAGGCTACCAAGAGGAGCTACCGTATTAGTATTCTACTCTTCGGATTGATCTGAGACTGGCTAAAGTGCTTGAAGATTTTGAATCAATAAGCCATCCAAGAGTTGAATTGCTTGTTAGTGACTCCTCAAGTCGAAACACAGCTGAAGTTGGTCCAAATATATGGTGTGGATATGATTCCGAAGACCGTCGCGATTCTACCACCCAATCCGCGCTCAACACCTTATCTCGCCCCGTCGTGCAGTAATAGCGGAGGGGAAGAGAACATGGAAGCGCCGGAAGCCGAGGTAAAAACTCTGCACAAAGCCAACATGTCAAAATTCGACATATGGAAATTTCAGTCTTTTCTTGTGAATTTTTATCATTCTTATTATCGAAAGTGGACACTCGAAATTCACGAAAGGAGTAAAGGATGTTGAAAGGGGAACAGCAGAGGGCGAAATGTTGAATTTTGACACATCCGGGTTGTCAGGAGAAAAGCGGATGACCAATATGCTTCCGGCGGCGTTTCTTTCCTACTTGCTGGTCCTTATCTCTTGGGCGGTGAATATCGTTCGGTATGATCGAAGGGAGAGCAATGGTTGCGCGTCAAATACTCCACTGGTATCACCGGCCGAAGATAAGGAAGTAATCTTGGCTGGAAGAAGCATTGTCTGGGCCGTATTCAAGTCCGCGCTCCCGCGTCTTGTCCTCCCAGCTGTCATTGATCAGGTCCAGAGTGCCTTGCTCCTCGTACCTTAGTCTGGAGAATTTTTTCATCCCGGAGCGATATATATTACGTCTGTAAACGCTTGTACCGACAGGCAATTCCCCTGCTCTTTCAGCCATGCGCCAACACGAGTACGAAACTCGCCCAGAGGCACCTCCTTTCAAATGGTCGTCTCTCTGGTCCGACCCGGTCATCAATCCGCTTAATATGAAAAGCTACACTATCCCGCTCTTCAACCTCACGAACCGCTACAGCATCAGCTTCCATCTCTCCTGGCTAGGTTTTCTCGTCGCTTTGTGAGTCCCTCTCCCTTGATCTCTCTATGACCAACTCCTCAACTGACTCTTATCGCCCTTAGTCTTTCATGGTTCGCCTTTCCTCCTCTTATCCCCGAAGCCATCCGTACCGACCTGGGTCTAACCACCGCCCAAATCGGTAACACTTCCCATTTCTAACCTAATCAACACCATATTGATTAGCGTTTGATTAGGCAACTCAAACATCATCGCGCTCCTCGCCACCCTCCTCGTCCGTCTCGTCGTTGGTCCTCTCGTGGATCGGTTTGGTCCTCGCAAGGTAAGCTTATCTCGACTCGTCGCTTTATTTTTTAAATCTAATTTGACGATAGGTCATGGCCTCCCTCCTTGTAATTGGCGCAATCCCCTCTGGACTAGCAGGCACTGCAACCAAAGCCTCCCACCTCTACGCAATCCGCTTCTTCATCGGCATCCTCGGCGGCACCTTCGTTCCCTGCCAAGCATGGACCACCGCGTTCTTCGACAAGAACGTCGTCGGGACTGCCAACGCTCTCGTCGGCGGATGGGGAAACATGGGTGGTGGGATCACATTCATCATTATGGTCTCGCTCTTCCAACAACTCGTCCACTCCGGGTTGAGCGATCACGTTGCGTGGCGCGTTGCGTTTGTCGCTGTTCCTGTTCCCGTTCTTTTGACTGTTGCGGCGTTGACTATGCTTTTCGGATGGGATCATCCGGCTGGAAAGTGGGAGGATCGGCATAGGATTTTGGCGCAACGGAAGCATTTGCATGCGAATACTGATAGGGAGGGGATTGTTCGAGAGGTGCCAGGTTCTCCAGAGTCGCCTGAGCGGGATTTGGAGAAGGAGAAAGATAAGGACAAGTCGCAAGGTGTTAATGTCGAGGTTCAAGAAGTCGACCCGGATGTGACTAAGAACAGTACGCATATATTCATTCTGCTTTTCGAAGATTTCAAGCTGACCTCATGAAATAGTTCAATCTGAGCTGGACGTTGCAGTCAATGAACCGGTCACGTTCAAAACGTTCCTCACTATTATTTCAAGTCCGCTCACTTGGCTACCTGCATTGGCTTATCTTACCACGTCCGTCTCCTCTCTTACATTCGTCATAACCCCTCTACTGACATCAACCCGACTCCAGATTTGGATTCGAACTCGCTGTCGACTCGAACCTAGTCAACGTCCTCTACGGACTATACAAGTCGCCCACTTTTGGACAACTCAAAGCCGGATATGTACGTCCTTCCTTCTCAACTTGAATTCTCGCTTATTAATGCTGTAATAGATTACAGCTATCTACGGCCTCCTCAACATCTGGACCCGGCCTCTAGGCGGTTTGATTGGTGATATTGTCTATAGGCGATGGGGCGTCCCGGGCAAAAAGTACTTCATGCTTCTATGCGGATTCGTTGAAGGTGCTCTGTCGATTGCATTGGGGTTGTATATCGAAAAACATCACTCGAATGGGTCGACACTTCAATGTGAGCCTTAGCGTTTCGCTTTTTAGAGGTAAAGACTGATAGGGTTATGATAGTGGCTACGATCATTGGCATCTTCGTCGTAATGGCCATCTTCAACGAAGCAGGTTGCGGTGCAAACTTTGCACTCGTCCCGCACTGTAACCCATGTACGTCCCCAACCTTACCCACCCGCCGGCCCCCAAACCCTTATTGATGACCATATCTAATTCAAACAGACTCCAACGGCTTAATGAGCGGCATAGTCGGCAGTATGGGTAACCTTGGTGGAATTTTCTTCGCTCTCGTCTTCCGATTCCAGCCCGCTCCGCTCGGCAAGGCGTTTTGGATCTGTGGGATCGTGATCATGGTCTTGAATGCGTCGCTGGTGTGGATCAGAGTGCCGAAGAAGTAGATACATAACGTTGTTTTTTTTTCTTTTCTTGGATGCTATGTATTGTTTTAGGATCATGTATCCTGATGAAGACAACGAATGTGAGTTACATGTGGGGCGTTTATAAGTAACGTGGATCTTCAGCTTGAGAAGTTTGAGGCTCGAGGGACTCTTGATGATTGTCTAGAAGCTAAGTATAGGCTCCAAGCCAATCACAAATGTACAGGTAGCACGAGATTCAACCCGGCTAAAAACAATACCCTAGCTCAGTCGTATTCATACAGCAAACACATGACACGGTTACTGTACCCTCCGAATGAATCGTAAAGTGCAATGACAAACTGCCGAGCCCCAAATCTCCCGAGCCTAAAAATAAAGCATCTCAAACGCGGGGACAGCTCTTTACCTCCGTAGTTCACCCCAGCAAGCCTATGACCCGTCAAGTCGTACGAAAAAACCCGACGGAATTGAAAAGTATCTCTTACCCCTCACTTATCGGTGCATTGGCTTCGACTTCGGTCTTGCCGAGATGACCTTCCGGTGACTTCATCCCCAACTTCGATAACCATTCTGAGCACCAGATCGCTGGACGTCATGCTCTAATCCCGATATGGTGGGATTAAACCGTCAGGGATATACTCCTCGATCGAAGATTAGCCCACAAATCGACCGCTAAACACTGTTTCAGCTCCAGTCTCCCAAGAGCACCATTATCCACCAATCAAATCACAGTTCACTATCAAGCGCCTACAGGCACGTGACTATACGCTTTTCTGCAACTTCCAAATTCGGCTGCGGCCGCTTCTCGTATCTGTGGAGAACAGACGACACGAATTCTCGGGGCTGAAGGAAATGAATACGCAGAGTGAATCAGGAACGGTACAATGCGAGAGATAAGCGGGAAGTAGAGATGCGCTCGCTCTGGCTGGCTGGTCCGAATATGCGCGAACGAGCTCTGGGCCGAGAGGGATGGGGGAGACTCTTGGAGCGCGATTGAGGCGCGGTATCATTCGGGGATTACGGGGTAACTTCTTGGATGAGTCTGTGCTGTTCTAGCTCCGCCTTTCTCCCTACTCTTGGACCTCCTACCTTGCGCCTTAACTATCCGCGAGATGTCAACAAAGCCCGTCTCCGAATTTCAGACGCCCGAACCGCCTGATACGACTCCATCTTCCTCTCAACTTGGCTCCTCAGAGAACACTCAACCCTCCTCCCCCGCTACTTCTACCCATGACGAGAAAGACCTCAAAAATAGGCTCCCTAGTCATCTACCCCCTCTTCCCACTTCGGTCGAACCCGCAGAGGTTAGCCAACAAGATAAACAGACGCCCGACAACTAGGTCAAGCGTGATGACCGACTTGTACGCTTGACCGGAAAGCATCCTTTCAACTGCGAAGCGAGACTAGGGGACTTGTTCGCCGCGGTGCGTATCTTTTCTCCTTGACAAAACAGTGTATTTATAATAGCAAACAGGGCTTCCTCACCCCAACAGAGCTCTTTTACGTTCGGAACCATGGTGCCGTCCCCCGCGTTGACGAAGAAACTGCCCGAACTTGGAGTGTTCGGGTTCATGGACTTGTCAAGAATGAATGCTCACTGTCCCTGCAAGATCTCAAGACCAAATTCCCCGTCGTAACCCTGCCCGTCACCATGGTCTGCGCTGGAAATCGTCGTAAAGAGCAGAACATGGTTCTCAAAGGACTCGGCTTCAACTGGGGTGCCGCTGGGTGTACGTATCTATCTTATTTCTTCAAGCCGTAAGAGGCTGATTTGTTTGGTCTAGTATCCACGGCGCTTTTTACGGGCGTCTATCTCGCCGATGTCTTGGCCTATGTTCAACCTCTTCGACCCACCGCTCGACACGTCATTTTTGAAGGAGCCGACTCCCTACCGAATGGTCCTTATGGAACGTCTCAGGGCCTCTCATGGGCGGCAAATAAGGAGAAAGGCATGCTTCTTGCTTGGGCCATGAACGGACTTCCTCTCGCGCCTGATCACGGCTTCCCTCTCCGCGTCGTGGTACGTCTAACCGTTATTCTGGTACATAGGTTAGATACTAATAACCTTGTAGATTCCTGGTCAGATCGGTGGCCGCTCCGTGAAGTGGTTGAATCGAATTGAAGTGAGCGATCAATCGAGTCAACATTATGTGAGTACCTGATCGACCTCATGATGTACCACATCGAGTATTAATATGGGTACAGTTACATTTCTTCGACAACAAGGTCCTTCCGACTCAGCTTTCGCCCGAACAAGGTCGGTTCACAAATTGTTCTTTAGCATATTGAGAACTAACCTGCGAGCTATGTAGCTCGGGAGGAGAAAAAGTGGTGGTATGATCCCAAGTAAGTCACGCCTTAGATCTTAATCAAACGTCTACCTAACACTGGTTCATTAGATACGTCATCAAGTACGCAATCTCTCCCACATCTAACTCTAACATGCTAATCAATCTCCCTCGCAAGCGACCTAAACGTCAACAGCGCCATCGCCAAGCCCGACCACGAGGAGACGGTCAGCGTACCCTTAATTCCGGACGAAGCCGCTCAAGAGCTCTACCTAGTTCGGGGATACGCATACGCTGGAGGTGGCCGACGAGTCAATCGAGTGGAAATCTCACTGGATGAGGGTCGATCGTGGAGCTTGGCAGAAATGTGAGCTGTGAGATTGAAAAGCGCGCCCCAGGAGACGCCTAATTACTGCTTATAGAACGTATCCCGAGGATCTGTATCGTTCGGTCGTGTACAATGATGAGGCTTACGGAACGTTGGATTTAACGGAAAGAGACACCTGCTTGTGAGTACTCGATCCTGTGCTACTTCGTCTCGTTAATCAAGTTGACTTTAGCTGCTGGTGCTTCTGGACGTTCCCCGCCTCCTTATCCGACTTGAGTGCGAGCCATGCAATAATGTGTCGAGCGATGGACGAAAGTTTGGCGCTTCAGCAGCGGGATATGTACTGGGGGTATGTCGATCAAACAATTAACAGCTTTTTTCTAATCCGATCATAACTTAGCCCTACAGGGATGATGAAGTAAGTTTTGTCTCTTCGACAAAATAAACCGTATTGACTGATTTCTCTGTCCAGCAATTGGTAAACAATAAACCCTGTTCCCCTGACGCAAGCTCACAGTCTACCAAGGTGGTTCCGTATTGCGATTCATAAAGTGGAGACAGACGGTCAAACAATACTCAAGTTTGAACACCCCACTCTAGCAGGAACAGTCTCGGGAGGGTGGGTGCAGGTGGGTACCATGTAACCCCTCATCTAAACTCCTTTGAACTAACTGGATCTCTAGCGCATGAAAGAAGCCGGTCAAAGTGTCACAAACCCGTCTTTCGGATCTATTCAAGACCAATCCGTCGGGAAGTTATTTATCAAAAAAGAAGTTCCTACAGAGGTGTCGATGAAGAACCCAGACATCAAGCGGACGATTACGATGCAAGAGCTGAGAACTCAGCCGAAGGATAGACCGTGGTTTGTCGTCGACGGAGAAGGTAAGCGCTGGATCACAGTTTCATTACATGACGCCAAGATGTTCGCTTCTTTTAGTTTACGACGGAACCGGTTATCTCGGTGACCATCCCGGAGGGGCCGACTCTATCTTGCTCGCAGCGGGTGAGGATGCTACCGAGGACTTTATGGCTATTCATAGCTCCGATGCCAAGAAGAAGATGGCCGCGGTGAGTGCCCCCCTGTCTCTCAGTGTTTGTTTAGTTTAATCAAACCCGGGGATCATTTAGTTCCATATCGGCACCCTCCTTAAATCCGCAGAAGACGACAATCCATCTGAGTCGACGAACGACACCGAAATATCACCTACATTCCTACACAAAACCAAATGGAAACAAGTCAAGCTTCAAAACATCACACCAATCTCGCCTGACACGTCCATCTTCCGGTTCGCGCTACAGGCGGCTGATCAACCCCTAGGCTTGCCAGTTGGACAGCACGTGTTCGTGAGACTGAGAAGGAAAGATACGGGAGAGATTGTGCGGAGAGCGTATACACCGGTGTCGAGGGAGATGGAGGTTGGACATATTGACTTGCTCATCAAGTGCGTATTTACCCTAATCAGGGGCCGCCAATGCTAACTAGGGTTGGGCTTTAGGATGTATCTGCCCACAGACGAGTATCCTCAGGGAGGCAAGATGAGCGTCGGGTTCCATCAGCTTGTTGTAGATGATACGGTGGAGCTCAAGGGACCGTTGGGCTCGTTCATCTGGAACGGTAATGGTGTGGCCGTGTGGCGAGGGTTGGAACACAGGGTTAAACATTTGGGGCTTATATGCGCTGGAAGTGGTGAGCTACGCGTATGGAAACTCGCTTTCGTGTTATCAGCTAATGAGATTTAATAGGTATTACTCCGATTCTTCAAGTCCTTCGGAGCGTACTCGAGGATCCTAAAGATACCGAAACCACCTTATGGCTCTTGGATAGTAATCGCACCGAGCAGGATATCTTATGTCGAGACGAGCTCCTCTCGTTCGCTGAGCGCAAAGGTCGAATGAAGGCGCACTTTACTCTCAGCAAATCGCCCAAGGCCGGATGGACATTCAGCACTGGCCGCATCAACGATGAAATGATGAGGGCTCATTTGCCGCCAGCAGGCCAAGCAGATACTCTGATATTGATTTGCGGTAGGCTCGGCTTACTTCATCAATAGTTCCAGGACTGATGATTTCATATAGGCCCCGATCCGTTAATCAAGCAAACAGTCAAGCCCGGGTTGGAGCGACTGGGGTGGGACACTTCGAAGACTTTGGTAGTATTTTAAGCTTGTGGCGTTGAGGCTGGGT
This sequence comes from Ceratobasidium sp. 395, assembly GCA_019616345.1. Lineage (NCBI taxonomy): Eukaryota > Fungi > Basidiomycota > Agaricomycetes > Cantharellales > Ceratobasidiaceae > Ceratobasidium > Ceratobasidium sp. 395. Next base: position 13,640 of record WSTH01000343.1, read on the forward strand.
GTGTCAATATAGGTTGATTAAAATCCCGTCGCCCAGTCTGACTTACACCGTCCTTTGAACCGAGTTAGCTGCAGCAAGGAATAATGTACCAGTACCCTCGTCCTTGATAGCATTAATCATATCTGAGACTGTATTAACAAATTCAATCTTTCGAAAAAGTACTAAGCCTTCGTGGCCAGATATTTTAGGGGGCTAGTTCTAGTTCATCAAAAATCTCATAGCAAACTCCTTGCTGGATTAGCATAATCTCTGTCGCCATCGTCTGATCCGGGGCTGGTGTCGGCGGAGAAGCAAGTGTGTGCTCGGGCGGCGCCAAAGGTCCAGCATAGTACAACATGGCGCGACTATGACCGTATATTTGCCTGTGATCCTTGATGAGAGACATTGGGTATGTGACTTTTACGGTTCCATAGCACATATCACAATCGCAAAAACGGGGCCCGGTGTACCCATTGATACTTTGACGAGCCTTGAAGGTGATCAACTAAAGTGAAAGCTAGGACATAACCCAGAGATTGGTCTGCTTACCTTACGTGCTCGTTTAGACGCTTTGGAGACTCGTTGCCGGGGCATTATGAGTAGGGTTTGACGCAAATAGCGTGGTAAGAGGTAGCTTTAGGTGTGGTTGACTTGCGACTGGTGGTGGATGGGTTGCGTGGTTTGTTTGTCAATTGACCCCTGACGACCTCGCCCCTATACTCCCCGGCGAGATTCGGCTACTGGGTCATATGACCGTGGTCCGGTCCCCGTTATTGCTCCACTCCAACGCTAGCCTATCACCAATTCTCATCAGAGCCGGGAAATACGCTAGGGTGAAACCAAAAACTAACCAAAAACCATTAAACTCGATTCATTCAGTTTGCTCAATCCTTATGTCGATGGTTATATATGTACCGGATATATTCTTGCCCAAGTCTACTTCGTATTTACATTGCGTTTCCTCAACTTGTGCTTTGCTACTCGTAATAAATGTTTTGATCTAAAACATTGATCCACCGCCCAAGTTCACACGCATACAACCACAGACTTGGGGCTCACGGCACATAAACACATGAATAATGGGAGTTAATACATAGGGTTGAGCCCGAGCCCAAAAAGCGCCATCACGCCCCTGAGCTTGAGGAATAAGTCAACTATGTGAACATGAGGCTTGAGACGCTAGGGCTGGTCCAAGTCCCACCCGGGCTGGGGCTTATTATGTATTCACAAGCAGCGCCCCATGCACGTTTTCATGACGTCGTGGTTTGAGATTCATCTTAGCGCTTACCGGCCCGTGACCCCGAACGTGTAATGGGTGCGGCTTGCTCTTCCTCAAGGATCTCAACTGGTCTCCAGTGGCTAACCACGATACCATCATCGCCTGGCTCCTCCAAAGTCCTGCGTCTTATACACTACCGGTCACTTATCAAACCTTCTGTGATCGATCGTCCCATCCCGAAAGGCTCTACATGCAAAGGTTACACTCTTGACCTCGCCTAGTAAACAACTCGATCTTAAAAGTCAAAGTCTCGGAACAAAGATGCTCCGATTTTCCAGTTTGCCACTCCCTGCTGAAATCTATGCCATGATGTATTTGCATCTGTCGGTCAACCACCTTGCGGCGATACAGAAAACATGTCGCCAATTATACGCGATTACCACTCCTTACGTGTGGCAATCAGTTGATATTGAATCGCTTCTTCGGCTTTTACCTGGGTGTACCTCCGAATTAGGGAGAAACCCAAAACTCGAGGTACGCTGGATGCTCCTCATTCAATTTTTGTGCTAATTTATTTTGCCACAGATAACTACACCATGTCCCATACCTGACAGTTATTTCGACAGATTTTTCTACTATTCTCGTTTTGTGAAGTGCGCGAAGATCACTCCCCAGTTCATTATATCTGGGTCCTTCAAAGACGGTTCGAGCGAAGTGGCTGTTTTGGCTAAGACCACAGGTCACTTGACCCTGCCCAGTTTGCGAGAGGTTAAATTGACGATGATCGTTGACAACAACCAAAGGGGTTATCGAGACGAATATGACGACTATGGCTTCTGGATTGAGGCGCTTATACCTCAAGAAATCAAACGCATCTCTTTCGAAGCGTATTCAAACTATAACGAATCATTGCTCCAAGCGCTAATGGCTAGAGCTCCAAAGCTGTCTCACCTTGAGTTTGCCTCTGAAGTACGATCCTCACGCTTCTACGATGAAGTCGTGGGCTCGAGCGCGACACAAAATGTCCGGTCTCTCCAGTATTCTGGGTCGATAATGGACCCCGATGTTCTGGAGTGGTTTGCGGAAATGTCTCAACTTGTCACTCTAGAGCTTACACTCGACCAGGACGACTCAGAAGAGCCTGATATCCCGCAGATAGAGTATCAACCTGAAGCTTTTCAAGCTTTGACTACGCTGAGAGTGTTTACCTGCGACCACGGAGATGTTGCGGAGCAATGGAACTTACTGAAGCAGATTTGGAAAATCCCATTGGTCAATCGTTTAACCTGCGTTGAATTAAAGCTTTCGGAGCCAATTTACCCGGGCACGGAGGAGTTTGACGAGTTCCTGAGCATCTTGGTGGCTCATAGCCCCCACATATCTACTCTTCAAATAGGGGCGTCTGGGCGGCCAGAGAACTTTCCTGAAATTCTGGTTGATTATTTGTCGGGCATACATCAGCTACCCTTACAGACGCTGAATCTGCAATCTCCCATCAGACCGGGGGCCGGCCAATTACTTTTTAAAACTTTGGGCGAAACTTTTGCTAAGCTTGAGAGCCTAGACTTGGGCACGACATCGGTAGAGGTTTTGGACTTGTTGAGTGCGCACAGTCATCTACCAAAGCTCTGCTACCTCAATATTGGCCTGTGGCAAACAAAAATAAGCAGAGAAAAGCTCGAGCGAACACTCTTCTCCAAGCATACAAATTCCTTCGTTTTTCCCACACAGCCACCTTGTGGGTCTAGCTTATCACTTTGTTTCCGAGAACGAAAATCGACCCCAAGAATATGCGCATATAATTTGGATTTTTCAGATGTAGATCTGTTAGCGATGTAAGCCCCTGTTTCTGACCGAACGGCGTGAGGATTAACTCGCTGCATCTCAAGACTACTCGCTGCCCGATGGGCCAGCATACATGCTCATGGTAGTTTGCTCGCAGATAGGATGACTGCGCTTCGCGCTCGAATTCTCTTCTGGCAATGCAAAGCATATCGGGATTGGGGACATATGATTGATTGTATATTGAAGCTTTTTAGACGGTCGTAGACAACACACAATGCATGTAGGTATGTAGATGTACCTGCGCTTGCCTTATGGGACTGGTAGGGTCAACTTATATGAATTTACTGTCCCCCCTACTCGACGCTTACTATCATGTTCCATATGTGTAACTTCCTTGATCTAGCTTGCGGAAACTTGATGGAGCTTTACCTAAGCTCACACCACTCTATTTATGAATGTAACTTTATCCTGAAAAGCTATGTTCATTATCTCCATGCGCATATAAGTACATTCTCCCAGCTTACGGGGTACAACCACATGATCGGACTAGAAAGAAGAAGAAATAAAATCTAGCCCAGGTTCAGGAAATCACTCATCACACACAGCCCTAACATGCCTTTCAAGTCTTTATTTATTTATTCTTAATTCTTATTTATTCTGTCCTTCAGCCCGAGGTTATGTAGACAGTAACCCCCTACATGAAATAGATAAGGAAGTTCCGCCTGCTTCACCCCATCGTTGGCCCCTCGGCCCCTTCCCGCCTCCCGAGACGATGGCTGCCAGACGAGCGTACGCCCCCCTGACACCCGGCCTTTCCAAGACCGTTTTAGGGCTCTCAGGTTCCATGCACCTTGTGCTCGCGCGTGGAATAAAGTGCTTGGTAAACAAATGTCGGCGCTGAAAAGCGGGAAGATTGTCTGTCAAGTCATCGCCTGAGCCCAAGCAAATCAATAAGTCATGTGAACATAACAAAAAAAAGAGGGCTTGCAATCTATGAAACTCCCAGTCAGTTTCCTGACTAGAAATTTCATGGATCGCAAGCCCTCTTCTTTTTGTACTTACCCATACCTACCAATACCTACCATTGTTTGTCACTACTTTGCCAACCGCCTACTGGCCACTACTCACCGTACTTACCAATACTTACCAATACTTACCGGAGGGACTTGGTCAATCGAGCAGAAGTAAAAGGAGACAGAGAGAGAGAAGAAAAATGATGGAAACAGAATCGGGGTCAAGTCGGCACACACCCATCCAACTTCTTACCACACGCACTCTACACCTTGACCATTACCACCTTCCTCACCAGCTTACCTACCGCTCCCCACTTCCCCGTCTTCGCCCTCCACTTCTCATTTTGCAGCACTACCTTTGCCGCATCGCTTACCTCGTACCTCTTTCCTTCCTCCTTCGCAGCCACATACTTCTCTGCTTCAAACTCAATCTGCGAAATCGTCAACGGCACCAGCTTCTTCACAACAACACTCGTTTCACTTAGCGTTACTCGATCTTCGACCATCTCTACGAAGAAGTCGATAATGTACTGCATCAACGTGACCTGCTCGAACGCAGGCTGTTGGGCATAGTCAGCTTAGAGTATTGGATGGTGTGCAAGGGAGGCGTACCATAAGGTCGAGCAGTGAAAGGTCGTCGTATCGGATGTTGTAATGGTCAACCACCAGACAGAGTGCGCCAAAGTTGGCATGAACCCACTCCGCGTGGTTGCGAGCGACGACGTGGTACTCGTCGGGCTCATTGACCTAAGGCGATTTTAAGCACAGGGGCGTCAGAATCACATCAGGATGAATGAATACGAGAGCTGGCTTACCTGATCGACAACAGCAGAAAACAAACGCCAGACGACGGGGCGCTGGTCAAACTCGGCGTTCCGGAAGGGAGCGTTGAGTTTGATTAGCAGTTCGAAGGCGTGCATAATGATATATGATAAAAGGGTGAAAAGTATAAGGGCGTTTTGCACGGTTAGGGCAGGAGTGGATTGGGGGGAGGGCGGTTTGGAGAGTGGGCGAGCAGGGGCCGGGTTTTTTATACCTCGCCCCCTGATTGTTTTTAGGGGTCAGCGATCGTAGTATACCTTTCACATTCAGTCTGGCAAATTAGGACTGAGTAGGATCGGCCACACACTACTTGCCTCATTGGGAAACATAGGGTCGATCGGACTAAAATAGATCATTACAATATGCCTTGTTGAACCCATTTCGTCGAGACGCCAAGATAAACGATCGCCGATGGTCAATGCATTTGTAGGAAATTAGGAGACAAATAAGGAGTTTTATTCAATACCGGCGGCTTCGGCAGTGGTCGCGTGGTCAACAAATCTTGATCAGCCGGCTACGGCACACAGTGTGCACGTGATCAATTGATCCGAGTCTGCCGGATGGACAATCTGGCTAGTACTTCCCATTCAAGTTACCAACAATTTTGTCAACTCGACTAGTCACTCGCTTCAGTGTAACACTTCTCCTCCCCCAGAGGCTCCGCTTCGTAGCCGGTGAGTTTTGTACGTACAATTAGGTACCTTGCTGATGTTTGGATTCCGTACCGGATCCCAATTTTGGCCTCATCGGTAGCATTCGATGTCTCTATGTACTAGCACAATTTGTGCTCAGGACGCCGTTCCTAGAGTCGACACAGAGGATTAATAACCGATTCCATGAGTTTACTACGGGCTGTTTTCTTTTTCTGCTCGCACTCGTTCATCAGTTTGATGATGGTCGACGCGTAAAGACAGTCTGACCCTATTCACGACTAAATTTGGAACCAAGCTCGCGTCACCGAGAACTGGACTTTAAATTTATTTGGATTTTATTAGCCTTTGCCCAAGATATTGACTACCCTTGGCTTACCGATCTGCTAATGGCGCAAACTCCTGACCGTAATTCCGACTGGCTCATCTCTCGCGGCACCTGCATAACATCACTAGGCCAAGAATCAAGCACGAGGGCTATCGTCAATGCGGAGCTGCACCTTTGACGGCATAAGCACACTGCACCCGACCTCTGATTCCATTCTCAGCACGGATAATCAATCTCTCAAGTAGCAGGCCAATGAGCCGATTTCGTTTTCTCAAGATCTTGATCACTCTACCGGAGAATGGGGCTTTTCAGCTCTGTAGAACTTCCGGAAAATTCGGTGAAAACGCCTTTCGAACAAAGGATCTTGGCGTTTTCTCGACGATTTTACATGATTTCGACTCTGAGAGAATCTCCAACCTCTGGAAGAGTCAGTGATGATCTGCTCTCGCCGGACACTTTTCATAGTCTCGTCTACTGGGTGCGCCGCTTTCTGGTTATAACTAGTTCGCTTTGAAAAACCAAGTGATGTAGATGGTGGACCTCGACCTTGCTCTGACAGTCTATCCTATTTCTATCGCTCGCCGATATGCAACTACGACCTCGCCTTGCCTTGCTCTGCACGCTTCTTCCTTTCGATCTACACCTTCTCCTATAAATTACCCGGCTTGACCGCACTTGGAGTATCATGATGTGCATCAGCACTTCGCGGCTTGAGTAAATCGAGTCAATCCCGCACTACGCACCACTCACTGAGCAAGGGGACTGCATATATCACAAGCCCCGGCCTAGCTACTCGCGAAGCTCCACATAGCTCGTATCGAAAGTCCAGATATTAGTCGATGTCAAAAGACCTGGTAGATGCTATATTTTACCATCTCATAGCGTGGGTAAAACTAACTATCACTCGTAATTCGCAAAAAAGCCGCTTCAGTGGGAAAGTGTAACTTGCTATGATCTTGCTCCATCCGCACTACCTCAATCCAGGATCACCGGCGCGAAGCTTGCGACCCGAGTAGTATACGTGCCTCATAATACTAGCCTTGATATGGAGTATTCCGATCACTGGAGCTCGATAAGGTTCCGAGGCAGGTAGCGATGATCACCCCAGAAGGAAGTGTCGTAATAGGATCCAAAGGTGTGCGCTTCGCGTCATCTTTGCTGCTCTCCAACGCAACTACCAGTTCCCCGAATTCCCGGCGTACAATATAATTTCAGTCATCCGAGGGTGTTAATCGACAACAAGCTCTATCTCCTACCTGACTATGCCTCAAGTCTTGAGCCCCGACGAACGAGCCGAGAGGCTTAAACAGGCTGGTTGTAGCATCATCAGCCATATCCTCTACAAAGATGCTATGGAGGCGGACCGTGATGGATCCAACCCTCTCGCGACGCACATAGACGATGGGTTCTATCGAATCGTCCAGCACCGAGACGACAACACTGTTGCCGACGCGTCCTTGGAGCTCCCCTCGGATGTGGCTATCGAAAACGCTCTTCCGATTCAGATGGAGGTCGACCCAGGGCTTCACACTCGAATCGTAAGTCGTGGTTCTTTGTCCTTCCTATGAGCCTCGCATAATGATACCCCATCGTGTAGTGGCGACTGACCCGTCAATATGGTGCCGAGGATCTGTTTACTATCGCTCCTTATCGAACTCCAACTACCAGCTCGAAAAAGCCCAGGATTGGCGTGACAACGTTGAAAAAGGTTAGGTCAAAATGCACAATACATGGGCTTTGTACTGACCAGAAGATCGCAGGGCGAAGCAATCTACGCAGGGAGCTCGATGTGCTACCCGACTTGGATTATCGAAAGCAAGTCAGCAACGTACTACACGTAAGCTTGTCGGCGTGGCTCGAGATTCGACGAAGGGTTGACGTTTATCCTCAGAGACAAAGATGGAAAACTCAAAACGATCCATCGCTTCGCGTAAGTGGGACTACATGCGAACCATCGAGCGCCCGCTAAAATCATTGCTAGGATCGCGGAAGCCGGAAGCGACCAGTGCTGGCAGACCGACGGCGACGGCAAGGTGACTCTTAAAACTTCGTTTCACTTTGGACCCCGACTCACGTCTCCACTTCAGGTCAAGCCAGCCTACCTCGAGCCGGGATTACCCCCACCACGACAGCTCTACGAGTTAATCGAGGCCGTCGGCGAAGATTTCGTCGCGTTTTCAGCCCCCAAAGAGATCTCCGTCACATCTCTGGGTGCCGCCCCGGTGAAGAAGTTCTACTTTGCGACTTCTAAGCTTGGCGCTCGAGAGCTCTCCTCCTTTGCGAGCATCCAACTCGAGACAGATGCCCGAGATCAAGGCTGGGCGAGCGAACCGCATCGAGGGCTGTGGAGCTGGTTCGAAATCGCGATATTCGAGAAACTGCCCGAACACGACGAAAAGGTTACACCCGACATGATCAAGTCTGGGTCAAACGGGGAGCCTCTGACTTGGCTTTCGCATAAGCTTCCATTAAGCAAGGAACACAAAGAACAGAAGGGGGTCCGTTTCGCCAAGGATCACGAAATATGGAAATTTGTCCAAAGTGGCGATTATATCGGTGTGTTAGCATGCGCGCAATATGCCCTCTGGAAAGCCGAGTCTAGGAACGGAAAATTGCTGGTTCAGGAGCTGTTCGTTGGCGATGCGAAATAGTGCACTTGTATTGAGAGTTGAAATGACTGAAGGATTCCGTGAATACAATGAATAATAACTACTAGTTTTACGAATGCGGTCTGTATGATATATGCGCGCGGGTTTCCTGCGGAGTAGCGGATAACTTCTGATCAGGCGAAGGCTCAAATTGCAGACCACTATGGCAGCAAGAGAGTATATGCGGCCGTGATGACGTTCTAAAGCAATGTGACAATCAGCAAGGGCTAAGGATTCCGATGATCAGGGTGAAGGTGGTCGACGTGCGTCGCATGCACACCAAGAAGACGAGCGTCACTGGTGTGATAACTTACTGCATACGGGTGATCCGATCGGCTTGCATTGTACTGACTCTCGGCAAGGAGTTGTCGGCTCCCGGATGGAGCGAAACTCTAACCACGAGCGACCTTGATCAGACTTTGGAGAATGTACGCATATAGTCTAGGTGGTTGAGATCTCTGATTCGATCCGCTACCGATCAAATGTGATCGAAGAATTAGGGAGCCTTCATTGTGCGGGTAGATCGCTAAAGATGTACAAGTAATTGGGGTGTATGCGCCGAATTCTGTCGTCAATGATTTTCACTCATCCTGAAGAGCCGGGATATCGGTCAGGGCTGATGCTATGACGGCAGCGTCTTTGCAGTAATAAAGGAGTCGATATTGGCAACTCCGACCAAGCTCGTACTGGGTTGCCCTATGCCTCCTCCAAAGCTGATTCTAGTGTACGCCGGATATGGCGATACTCTTCTGCTCGAATATCAGAATGAAAACACCAATAAACCTAGTCAGTCTTCGGTCCGAAGTACCAAATGTGACATAATTTAACTGTTAAGCAGATTACTGGCTGATTGACGGCGGACCCGTGACTACGAGACCAAACTCAGGAGGGGTCGGCAAACTTGAGCCAGACAAGCATACATTCCAGGCATATTATCAATTTTTGCAACACGCGCTTCGCCGTTTCTGTTCGTCCGACGGCAAGGCAATCGATCGTTTGAGCGGTATAATTATATCACATCCCCATGCTGACCATATGGACGGTAAGAAACTGATACAAAGCGTTGAACAAATCAAAGCTGACAATTTTTCAGGAGTAATTCAACTTATGGTCGATTGGCTTCCTGTGCTAAAAGACCGCGAAGCCTCGGACCTGCCTTTGAAGTCATTCAATGGTCCAGTCCTTCTCAACAACATGTTCTTTCCCGGAGATAAAAACAGATCTGTCCTGTCCCAAGTATTGATCGACCGAGGTTTCAAACGCAAAAACATTCTGAAGAACGACAAGTCGATACCTAAAGGACTATCCAACGTATCGTATCAACAAAACATACGGAAAATGGTTTTTGAGCCTGACGGCAAGGACGATAAGGACGAGAAGAACGTAGTTTCGGATGATTTTTCTGGTGAACAGATGTTAGGTCCGTAGGACCGAGCAGTCGAGGACGGGGGGTTCGGCGGTGTCGAAGCTTAGGAGGAAGCGAGAGACTTGCTAAACACTCGTATTCGAGAGAGATGCTGGGGAACGAGTATCTACAGTACGAGTCTTATATAGACGAGTAATGACAGTAAGGGTTGCGATATGAAATGAGTAAGGAACGTGTCCGTAGATAAGAGAGACAAGAGATAAGATGCGCACAGCCGGAGGCTGTGCCGCATGTGGGTGCGTGCCCGCACCTCACATTCGCCCTTCCGGGCCGCGTAGCGGCCCGCTCAGTGTTCCCCGTTCGCCCCGCCGGTTTCCTCCATACTTTCGTCTTCGTAGTCTATCTCCTCTTGGTGCAAGCTCGAGGGATCGGTGGGGTTCTGGGTGCTAGGTCCGGCTGTCTGAGCCGTCTGGGTAATTTGGGTGGAGTGGGTGGGTACGGTGTGCGACGGCGTGGCGTGGGTGGGTTGGGTGGGTAAGCTCGGGTGTGCCTCGCCGTGCGCGTGCTGGCTAACGTGGGTAGACGGGGTGTGTGTTCCGTGCGAGCCGGTACCATGCGGGGCGTAGTGGGTTACGGGCGGCGCCTCGTGGATACCAAGTAGGGTGCCCGATCCGCTCGGGACGTTGGATAAGACGTCGTGCTCGGTCAGGGGCGCGGCGTCTGCGCCAAACCAGTCGTTCCCGAGGGGCAAGAGGTCGGGGTGGGTCTGGGATTGGGTCTGGGGTTGGGTCTGGTTCCTGTTCGCCCGTCCCTTCTTGTTCGCCCTGGGGCCTCGCTTCGCCGGGTCTTCCGCCGCCTTCTTGGCTTGTGCCCTCCGTTGTCGGTGAGTCTTCCTTCCGCCGTCCTTCATCGTCTGCGCCATCCTAATCATCGCCTCGTTCGTCCTAGCCTGACTGTCGAGCATGAGCCGCAGGCTCTGCAGGTATAGGGAGTCCGGGTTGTCGGACATGTCGCTCGGTGAGTCAGAAAAATCGCTGGTGCTATCGGTTTGAGTTAATGAGTATGAGGGTGGAACGGGTGGGTCATCTTCGTCGTCCCCCCCTGCTTTCTTATACTCCTCGCCGCTGTCAAATATTAACCGTAAATGATTTAGTTCGTAGTCCTCGGGCTCGCTGCCGTCAATGTCCCCGGGGCTAACTTCTAATTTACCAATGTTCGCGACTCCCTGTGCCTCACAGTACGCGTCAAGCGCTTCTAGGTGTCGCACAATCCGGTAAGGCTCCCATGTCGTATCTCCTGTTTTCCACTTGAGCTGAAAAATCGCTTTACGACCTTTTCCTTTATGGGATAGGATTCGGTCCACCGCCCACTCTTGTGGCGTGTCCCCCAACGTCACCACCTGTTGGAACTCACGGCCGGGAAACCTTCGATCATCCGACGGTACGTGTAACCTCAGCAGCGACGCGTGGAACACGGGGTGTATGCCCCGTGCCCTCATTTCTTTTGGCAGGTCGATTTCGAACGACGCGCCCTGTGTCAGTACGCGTGCGACTTTGTATGGTCCGACGAACTTAGGTGCCAGCTTGCGCGCCTGACCCTTTGGTAAGCGCATGTTCTGGGTTGATACGTATACTAACGCTCCTTCTGCGATGTCTGCTCGCCGACGGTGTTTGTTCGCCTGCCTCGTCATCTTTGCCCGCGCTTCTATCAAGGCATCATGCGCGGTCATAATCGCGAGTTTTATGCGTTCTACATGTTCACGCACTCCCGGGAACTTCGAATCTGTGTCTGTTACCCTCATCGAGGGGGTTCGTCCATAGTTCAGGTAGAATGGTGACAGGCCGGTGGCCTCGGATCTAGCGGAGTTCACGGCGAACTCGATAGCTGGTAAGTTCTCTGCCCATTCCTTTTGCATGCGTCCCGCGCACATCCTTAGTAATCCCGTATAGGTACGCTGCACGCGTTCTGTCATGCCGTCTGTCTGTGGGTGGTACGACGATGACATTCGGAGTTCGGTTTTTGACAGCTCATTTATCCGCGTCCAGAACGTCGATGTGAATAACGAATCTCGGTCTGATACGATACGTTCTGGCATCCCGTGTAGTTTATACACGTGCTCGAATATAACCTCGGCAATGTCTTTCGCCGTATACTCTTGCCGCGTCGGGATTAGGTGCACCATTCGCGTTAGATTATCGATAACTGTTGTTATCATGTCGAATGTTCCACTGCGGGTCTTCGATTCGGGCAGCGGTCCCACGAAATCGACTCCGATCGATTGCCATGGGTATGACGGTACGGGCATCGCCTGTAGCAGGCCCATCGGCCGTTGTGTACTAGGTTTGTTCGCCGCGCATACACCGCATGTTTCGCAGTATGCGCGTACGTCCTCTACCATCGTTTTCCACCAAACTTGTGTCCTTAACCATGCTAACGTCTTCCTCGTTCCGAGGTGTGCTAGGATCGAGTGCGCGTGGGTGATTAGTACTTCGCGTACCGATCGCTTGCCGACTTTCACGTCTGGTACGCATAGTAGTAGGAGGTCGTCCCGTCGGAGATATAGTACGTCGTTTCTCATCACAAAATTGCGGTATTGATCCGGTTCTGACGCAATATGGTTCAGCGCTGCGTCTTCCTTGTACCGCCCTACTAGGCTATCCGGTAGCTTGAACTCGGTGACGCATTCCGTCAGCGTTGTCTCGAGTCCTGCCTCGATCTTTGGTTTACGGTGAGTAGTTTTCTCCTCCGCGTTGTCCTCGTCGAACAATGACGCCTCTGCCTCATTTCGTGTCACGCTCGGCTCGACTCGCGTCGAGCTTTCGGGCTGGGTTGTCTGTCCGGCAGCTCCCGGGCTCGGTGACTCCTCGGCGTTTTGCGGGTCCGGTACGTCCTTTTTTACCGTTCGGCGCTTGCGCTGTGGCTGATTTGCATACATCATGTTCTGTTTGTGTTCGCGTTGGCTACGCCTTGGCGCGTTCTCAGTTTGCTCGAGTCGGGTCTCGAGCTCTGCACGTATTCCATCGCCGACGTTCAACGGCTCGGTAATTTCTTCGCCGCTCAGGCCTGTCCGTCTAACCGCCCCGACGAGGATGTCTGGGGCCCCGTGATCGGTGTCGGTGACGTATTCCGACTTGTGACGGACCACGCCCTCCGGCTCGTTACTATACATCCGCGAGAGTGCGTCCGCGAGCACGTTGGATTCGCCGGGTATGTATTTCACGTCCGTATCGAACTCATTAATCTTTTCCATCCATCTAGTTTGTCGCGCCGACAACTTTTGCTGGGTTTGGAAGTAAATAAGCGCTTTATGGTCCGTGTAGACGTTTACGCGTACGCCTTGTAGTAAGTTCTTGAATCGTTCCAACGATTCTTTGATCGCTAGTAACTCTTGTTCGTGCACAGGATAGTTTTGCTGAGTAGCCGTAAACTTCCCGGACCAAAATGCGGCGATCTTTGCGGTTTTCAGATCTGCGCCTTGGCTCACGACCCCACTAGCTCCGGTGCAGCACGCGTCGGTTGTCAGGTTAATGGGTGGCGCGCCTGGTGAGTAATCCAGCGCCACGCGGTTCGAGTTGCGGTGTTTTGATACTATATCTTTTATCTCCGCAAACGCTCGTTGTTCCGTCGCTTCCCATCGCCACGGCTGCGTTGCCGCCGCGCGCTTCGATAACACTGCCATCGGTGTCAAGCCTCTACTTAAGTAAAATGAAAGAACAAGTAAAAACCTCTATTAGACGAGAGGTCGAGTTCTTGAGGAGACCTCGTCGAACTCGACCCTGCTTATATACATGTAGAAGCCACTATCAAATCTACATGCACAAACGTATGGCGTGATCGTGAGTCATATAGGAATTGGTAACCACAGTTGAAATACGATGACTCATCGATCCAGAACATTCCATAAGTCATGTGATATAAGCCTAAAAAGGAAACTGTTCCGGAAAAGGGTATAGTAAATAAGAGAATATCCAGAATATATGTTTGGAGGCGTGTCAGGTCATGACACTACCCCCCGTCTAAACCCGATGGTCCCTTGCGGCCTTAGGGTGGCGTTTATGGAAGTCGCGTAGTTTGGCTAACGCGTTCTTCATGTTCTCGTAAGGTTCCCAGGTATTATCTTGGGGACC